>BPLR01007222.1:0-123396 GCA_021605095.1 Caerostris extrusa
TTAACGTTTATTCTTATATTATAAAATAGAATTATTCAAAATAATCGCGACTGCTAGTTATATATAATTTATTTTGTAGTTTATTAACAATCGCTTTAAAGCATAATTTTTAATTTTTAATTTTATTTCCTGCAATATTTAAGAATTTAATAAATGCCAGATATCCATTATTAATAAAATAATTCCAGCTACATATGCTGAGCACAAGGATATTTAACTACTTTACATAGAAATAATGTGCAAGTGTATCTAATAACTTAAGTGTTTAACGTAAATCTCCTTTATTTAATATAGAAATGCATCTAAACAAAATAAGTGAGGCTTTTATTTATTTTTCTTTCTATATAGTATTAAATATCTGTTTTAAGGAATATATTCAGTTTTTCCTCAGTCTTTAATAAGGATGTAAATAATTTCCATACGCTCATTATTAATTAACTCCGCGTGTAGCCTGTGATAAACGCATCGATATTTAATGGTAAATATGTTCTTCCTCCTGTACATTGTATCTTCCCATGTAGATGTATGTAATATGGTGGCATAATGGCCACCCTCTCTTCTTCTTAATCTTCTAAATCTGCCCGTAAACTGCTTGGCGAGTTACGCCGAATCGCTTGAAAGCATTTTTCGTGTACCCTTGGCAGCCTTCCTGACATTTTATATGCGGATAATTATCTTTCGGCCCCGAATTTGGCGAGGTGAGAGGACAGTTTGCTTCTTTTTTCCCGCCACCCGACGTCAGATTTATGCTGTATTGAAACTCGCGAGATTTATAACCCGCGGCTTTGGTAACCTCGAGCTAGTTTTGACATGGGGGAAAAAATTTAAGACTATCCAGGGATGAAAAGTCAAGGGTTTCAAATGCAATGTTCTCTCGTAAAAGTGCGGTTTTATAGATTTTGGTAAGAAAAGTGGGAGAAAAAATAATCTTTTAATGAATAATGAATAATGGTGGCATGCAGAATATATTTACACTTTTTTAAAGTTACGTCTGTGGAAAGCTATGGATTAAGAGAAAATTATCAGTTTTGTTCATTGGTGATCTTAAATAAGTACTCGGGTATTGGAATATTAAAAATCCATTTTAGAATTTCGAAATACAAATTTATTAGTAATATTTAGTACACTTATTATTCATAATTATTTTTACTTATCAAAAATTATACTACCAGTAATTTTTAATTTGGAATATAGTGAAATATTTCCCGCAATGTTTAAGAAGAATTAAATAATCGCTAGACATCCACTATTAGTTAATTCCAGCGACATATGGTAAACACAAGGATATTTAACGATTTTTTACATAGAAATAATGTTCAAGTGCATCTAATAATTTAAGTACTTAACTTAAATTTTCTTTATTTAATATAGAAACGCATCTAAACAAAATAAGCGAGAATTTTATTTTCCTTTATATATAAAGTGAAATATCTATCTATCTTAAGGAATATTCTTTTTAAATTTTGAATATAGCAAGAATTCAGTTTTCCCAGTCTTTAATAAGGATGTAAATAATTTCCATACGCCCATTATTAATTAATTAACTCCGTGTGTAGCGTGTGATAAACGCATCGATATTTAATGGTAAATACATGTTCTTCCTCCTGTACATTGTATCTTCCCATGTAGATGTATTTCCTGTATATGGTGGCATAATAGCCACCCTCTCTTTCTTCTAATCTTCTAAATCTGCCCGTAAACTGCTTGGCGAGTTACGCCGAATCGCTTGAAAGCATTTTCGTGTACCCTTGGCAGCCTTCCTGACATTTTATATGCGGATAATTATCTTTCGGCCCCGAATTTTGCGAGGTGAGAGGAGCAGGTCGGACAGTTTGCTTCTTTTTTTTCTCTCCACCCTACGCCAGATTTATGCTGTATTGAAACTTCGCGAGATTTTATAACTCGGGGCTTTGGTAACCTCGAGCTAGTTTTGACATGGGGGAGAAAATTTAAAACTTTCCAGGGATGAAAAGTCTAGGGTTTTCAAAATGCAATGTTCTCTCGTAAAAGTGTGGTTTTATAGATTTTGGTTAAGAAAGAGGGAGAAAAAAAGTAAACTTTTAATGAATAATAAATAATGGCGGCATGCAGAATATATTTACACTTTTTAAAGTTACGTCTGTGGAAGGTTATAGAGTAAGAGGAAATTATCAGTTTTGTTTATTAGGTGCAGAAACAAATACGCGAGCATTTGAATATTAAAATCCATGTTATTAATTCGAAATACATATTTACTAGTAATATTTAGTAAATTTATTATTCATAATTAAATTTACCCATCAAATAATGTTATACTAAGCTATGCGTGCCCCTGGGTAGTACTAAATGAGTAACAATGGTGCAGTCCTTGCTTATGGCATAAATATTAATTGTCTCTGTATTGCCAGCTGCATTAGAAAAAGAACAACAACATATTGTTATAATATATCCTAAATAACGTTATAATAATTTTTCCCTTGTGAATATGTATTCACATCATAAATAGAAGTTTTTTAGGGTACTGGCGGTACTACTTTGGTTTTAAATTTTCAACTCGAAAATATATTGTTATGAAAATTTGTTCAATAAATAGATGCTGGTTGCATTAATATATTTTTTCATCAAGCATGTTTTTACAAATAAATAGTTGTTTGTGTGAGAAAAAATAGCTGAAAAAAAATGAATGGATTTTAATAAGGAGCCTGCCAACACCTAGCTGAAAAATAATTGACGATAAATGTTTCCATTACACCAGTTAAGTTGGAAAGAAAAATTGTAAACACCTTAATTGGAAAGAAAAAATTATACATAGATGCCAGAATCTGACTGTTGTGCGAATGCGCGATGTCAATCGGATGAAAGCGCCGCAGAGATCAATGGGCAGATGTGAGGAACCAATGAGATATGAGGGTTAGTTATTATGCTTAATTTTGTTTGCGATTGTTCATATAGTAATAAATTGTGCTATAAAAATTTAAAACATAAATCACTTCATCTGAAAATCTACTATTACAAGAGCACATACTCGATGATGAAAAGGAAGTATTACAATGGCATCAGAAGAGAAATGTAGTAGTAACGGCACGATTGCACAAGGTATATGATCAAAAACTAACACGGTTGTAAGTTTTATTCTTTAATTAATTTCAAAATGGAGGAAGCAATAATGAAAGCAGAATTTCCGAAACTTTAAGTGGGATCATACAATACTAATAACAACTATTATTCATGCATTATTCTCCATTCTCTTCCTGTTGTAAAACAACAGTACGGACTGCTTAAAGTAAAGTTTGATAATTCCAATATACTAGATACAAAAATAAAATTTTTAACAGATGACAAATAAATTAAAGGGGAACTGGAAGCAGTTTTAGTTTATGAAAATTGTTATTAAATATCAATTGAAAACAGCAAATCTGTTTAAAACGGAATTAGAAAGGAAATTCTAAGTGATGATTGTTTTTCACTGCAAAATGGGTTAAATGATTATCAAAGTTATATTAGTAAAAATAATACAATAAAGTTAAAAAAAATATGATTGATAAATTTTAGGGAAATAGTCAAGAATAGCTGATTTTTTTATGTTGTTGTTACCTATGGCTTTATTGAAACTCAATCCGTACAAATTTGGCCACTTACTGTAGAAACAAAAAGGACATATAAACAAATAAAAATCCCAAAGGAAAAAAGACTAGCGATTCTTAAACAAAAACGACCAAAAAGTCTTACAAAGAGTTAAAAGACAATATATTTTAAGGATAAAAAACTAGGACCACAAAGTCCGTGTTTTCCCTGGCCCTCTAGTACACTTTACAGTTCATAAATAACCATTCTGTTATAAGTTAGAGTCCATTCCTAAGCAAGCAAGTATATGGCAAGTATTTTCAAGCCTTATTCCTTTTGCCTGTCTTACTTAAAGCACATATATCAAAAGTTCACAATCCTCTACTTTGGCCAGATATTCGCCCAGGCACTCGTTCGTCTCCAGTTCTTAAACTAAAATTGGCAGCAGCCTCTTTGCGCATTTTTCCGTAAAATTTTTCCAGTTATTCTCGATTGTCCCCCAGACTTTTTCTTCGGTGTTATATAATTTACTAATATACGATGACATAATTTTACCCCTTATAGTTCTCCTAAAAGAGTCAAGAGATAGGATATGCTGATATTTTATAATACTTGCTATATTGTAATAAATTAACACAGAAATTTTCTAAATTTGATAAATTTAATTATTTCCTTAGTTTTTAGGAGGCTCAGTGTAGAATAAAAAAAGGGCTTTCGAGTATGTAAAATTAGTCTCTAAAATAAGTCGATATAAAACTCATTTTCACATAAGCAACATTTTATTAGAAACAAACATTTAATGATTACAGCTTCACATGCACAACATCGAGACCAGAAATACCAACACAAAGTTCGGGTTGGCCACTTAGTTGAAAGAGATAGTTCGACGGTTGCTTTACTTTAATTCGATGAATAAGCTGTTTCCGATTCTTAGTTTTCAAATTGTTGTTGAAGGGTTTTTATTATCACCTTAAAATTAAGTTGAAGTACTTAAAATTCTTGACCTTCCG
This sequence comes from Caerostris extrusa, assembly GCA_021605095.1. Lineage (NCBI taxonomy): Eukaryota > Metazoa > Arthropoda > Arachnida > Araneae > Araneidae > Caerostris > Caerostris extrusa. Next base: position 4,554 of record BPLR01007222.1, read on the forward strand.
GCTAACTATGACACGCACAAAATATTAAATTTATAGCCTGCCCGATGTTCGAATAATTTTTTTATACCCTCAGAAAATTATATGATACATATATTGTCCAAATAATATCGCAAAATTCATTAGGAATCAAAACTGAATCTTAAGGAGGTTTACTTTATCACTTATTAATGAAATGCATCCCTGGAGATATGGCTCTTGACTTCGTTCGGCAAAAAGCAAATAGCTATAATTTTAGTGTAGATGAACTCATAAAACTTTTCCGAGAAGAAGTGATAAGTTATGAAAGAACATTATTAGAAACATCTGACTATAAGAACTATGGGTATTTCCCCGAATAGGATTTCATTTCTCCTATTGAATAAAAGATGCTCTTGCTACTCTTGCGTAGTTCTTTCAAGTTCTTCGCCAATCGAACAACGCGACGTCGGTCGTAATGAAAATAAAATCGCAGCTGTTGAATGTTCTTTCCTTTTTTTGCTTATTTTGCGGAAGTAATGATCATGTATTTGAGAACTGTTTTGTGTCTTCTGAAGAACGAATACAAATATTTTAAAAGATTTCGATCGTTGCTTTCTTATTTTTGAAAGAAACTTTCGAATTAAGAACTGCCCTTCTAAATCAAATGCAATACGAAATTTCTTAATAATTTATTGCTTGTTAATGAGAAAAACTTAACATAGAAAAAATTAAAGATGAGTCTAATAAGGATGATAATAAAGGCATAGTTGAAAAATTCTACTAAGCGTTTTCTGAGGTAAACCAAAAGTAATTTTATTGGTTATTAAAACTTGTGATAATATTTTAATCAATACAGTAGTAGATACAAGAACTGAATTAACCGTTAATAAAACTGATTTTGTATTGGAAAAATATCGTTATCCGCATGGAAGCGTTTTTATCCCATTGGCATTCAGGCAATGTTTAAAATCCCTTCACATTAATTTGCTCTATCGAAGTATTCTAAAAATGGTAATTTTAAGGCACTTATTTTAATAACATTTGCAATGTCTGATAAATCATACAGTGATTTACTTCAATAGTTAAGCATTTTTATTGAGTTAATAGAAGGACATAAATTTAATTTTTGAAGCAGAAACATAATTGTATATGATAGATTTGCTAAAATGTCTTTTTATGAAATTGAAAATTTTGACGAGTTTTTTTAGCCATGATAGGAACAAATGGGAAGATAGATATGACAACAAAAATGGAGGAAAATCAATAAGAAAATAACAAAAACTTCGTGCATCATTATCTGAAAGACAGAATAAGTCTGAATATAGCTCCAGGCAAAATGACCTTTCTTGATATTCAGAAATGTTTTTTGGAATCAACAAATAAACAAACACTCTATCTTTACAAGTATATTGACAAGATGTAAAAAAGCAGTAATAATTTTTACATGCTATTGATAAATTTTTTTGAATCAGAAAGATAAAATTTTAGGAGAAAGTCTTCAGCAGTTAATTGTTTCTAAAGAGGGAAGAAGCCATTAAGGCCATTGAAAATGTCTTAAAAACTGCTAACTCAATAATTTAAAAATTTTATTTAGTTTTAATTTTTTAGTTTAGTTTATTTTTAAAAATTTTTATTTGCATTTAATTAATTATTAATTAAATGCAAATAAAATTATTATAAGAAAACCTACGTATTAAGCAATTATATAATGAAATGTAAAAAATGAATATTCTTGCATACTGAAAATTTTTCTTCATGCTGCGCTCAAAAATATATTAAAGACGAATGAAAATAGTAATATACGTGAATGATTCTTATTGGGGATTCAAGATTCATAGCGGAATTTTTCAAAGTTTTTCAAAACAAAACATGAAACAATTGCTTGGTTGCTTTGAATTTCCCAGAAAATCTCTTTCTTCGACTGTTGATTTGAGTGAGTAAACAAAATCCTCAACATATAAAAACAAAAAATAGCTTTCTGTCCTTATATACCTAATAAACAACATTAATTAATGAAACCATAAAATATTACAGAAAGTTTATACAGATATTACAACATACCGTCAAAAAGATAATTAAAAAATCATTATTATTTCTTCTGAAAGATTATATTAGTCAAAGGATGTGTCTCTGGGAAACATGGGACCATAAATTCTTCCCTCATGTCAGTCTTAAAAAAAGTCCTTAATCTCTTTTTTTAGTATATTTTTTGTTTTTGTTGCTAGGTGACACAAGGGTATTTTTTTCTATTCTTTTTTTATACACTTAATCACAGCCGGAGGTTTGCATTTTTATTTTTTTATGTAAGCCATAACAAAATTAGATTGATTAAACTCATCAAACTCTCCATCTAAGACCTTTACTGAAACATTGTATAATTACTTATGAAATTGTTTACTTTTAAAGAAACCTAGGTATAAAAAAAGAAAAAAATGGTTTTTAAGGTGCAAGGATGCAGCTTACTTTGGGGAAAAATTTCGTAGATTTTTTTCCTATTCAAAATCTTTATTTTTTTTTTTTCAATAAAAGAATTGAGAAAGAAAATCATCATTTTTTTCTGTAATCCTATAGCTTAAGATTTTTAAAAGGGCATTATTAAAAACAAAAAAATATCATCTTTTTTTCCTTTTATTCTGACAGTGATGGAACAAGCTTTTATAATAACCACTATCTAAACGGTACAAAGCTGCCAACCCATGTAAAACCCTAAAAAATTTGTTCGCGTGGCTTGTGAAGAAGTTTTTCTTCTGTTGCATATTTTTTTTTATTCTAAACCCTTATCCAGGGGAACTCTTACCAGATTTATGTTGTTTTTATAAGGATTAGAAACTTTTAGAAGAGATTTGATTTGAATTATAACAGTAACATGTTTTATGCTGCAAAAACAATACCTTTTCTTTATAAAAATTATGTATGTTTTTTTTATGTATTCCATTATTATTTAAGAACTATAATATTTATAAATTAATTTTGTTTCTCTGATTTTTATTGTTTCTTTTCGAAAATTTGTAAAAATTTCTAATAGAATAGAATAATCATATTTAATTAAATGAAAATTTTTGTTTATTGTGATCAGATTTTTTTTTTTGCGGCCATTTGGTGCCAGATTTAAAAATTAATAATTTAGTATATATATAAAAATCAAAATTATTATAAGAAACCTAAGTATTGAGCAATTATATAATAAAACGTAGAAAATGAATATTCTTACATAATGAAAATTTTTCTGGAAATGCATGTAGCTTTCAAAAATATAGCAATGGCGACTGACAATAGTAATAATATATGTGAATGATTTTATTGGCATTCAAGTTTCTAGTGAAATTTTCAAAGTTTTTGTTTAAACAACATGAAACCATTAGACAGTTACCTTGAATAACCCTGAAGAACTCTTTATTCGACGGTTGATTGTTTGTGAAGTACACAAACACCTCGACACATAAAAAAAGAAACCACTTTCTGGCTTTATATACCTAACAAATAACATTAATTAATCAAACTATAAAAATATTACGTAAAGTTTACGCAGATATTACAACTTACCATCAAAAGATAATTAAAATCATTATTATTTCTTCTGAAAGATTATATTAGTCAAAGGTTGTGTCTCTGGGAAGCATAACACCATAAATTCTTCCCTCATGTCAGTCTTAAAAAAAGTCCTTATCTCTTTTTAGTACATTTTCTTTTGATTAGTTGGTAGGTGACACAAGGGCTAATTTTTCTATTCTTTTTACACACTTACTCACAGCTGGGGGTTTGAATATTTTTTTTTTATGTAAGCCATAACAAAATTAGCTTGATTAAAGCTTCATCAAACTCTCCATATAAGACCTTCCATGAAACATTGTATAATTACTTATGAAATTGTTTACTTTTAAAAGAAACCTAGACAGCAAAAAAAAAAAAAAAATTGTTTTTAAGGTGCAAGGATACAGCTTACTTTTGGGAGAAAATTTCGTAAAAATTTTTTTCTTTTCTATTCAGAGTCTTTTATTTTTTTTTTTTTCAATAAACGAATTGAGAAAGAAAATCGTCAATTTTTTTATGCTGTAATCCTATAGCTTAATATTTTTGAAAAAGAACCATTATTGAAAAAAAATTCTTTCATCTTTTTTTTATTCCTTTTTTTCTGATAATGATGGAATAAGCTTTTATAATAACCACTCTCTAAACGTTGCAAAGCTGCCAACCATGTGTAAAAACCCTATTTTTCTCAAACAAAACATGAAACAATTGTGGGGTTACCTTTGAATTTCTCTTAAAATCTTTATTCGACTGTTGATTATTTTGTAGAGTACACAAAATTTTCGAGACAAAAACAAAAACTTTCTGGCTTGATATACCTAATAAATAACATTAATTAATGAAACCATTAAAATATTACATGAAAGCTTATACAAATATTAGAACATACCGTCAAAAAGATAATTAAAATCATTATTATTTCTTCCAAATGATTATAGTAGTCACAGGATATGTCTCTAAGAAACATGAGACCATAAATTCTTCCCTCATGTCAGTCTTGAAAAAAGTCCTTAATCTCTTTTTTAGTGTATTTTGTTTTTGATTAGTTGGTAGGTGATAAAGGGTACTTTTTTTCCATTCTTTTTTTATACACTTCATCACAGACTAGGGGGTTTGAATATTTATTTTTTATGTAAGCCATAACAAAATTAGATTGATTAAAAGCTTCATCAAACTCTCCATCTAAGACCTTCCCTTAAACATTGTATAATTACTTATGAAATTGTTTACTTTTAAAGAAACCTAGACAGGCAAAAAAAAAAAAAAATATGGTTGTAAGGTGCAAGGATACAGCTTACTTTGGGAGAAAATTTCGTAAAAATTTTTTTTTCTTTCCTATTCAGAATTTTTATTTATTTTTCTTCCAATAAACGAATAGAGAAAGAAAATCGTAATTTTTTTTTTGCTGTAATCCTATAGCTTAAGATTTTTTTTAAAAAGAACCATTATTAAAAAAAAATTCTTTCAACTTTTTTTCCCTTTATTCTGACAGTGATGGAATAAGCTTTTATAATAACCACTATCCTAAACGTTACAAAGCTGCCAACCCATGTGTAAAACCCCAAAATTTGTTCGTGTTTCTTATGGAAGAAGTTTTTTCTTGTGTTCCATAACTTTTTATCTCTAAACCCTGATCAGGGAACTCTTACTAGATTTATGTTGTTTTTATAAGGGTTAGAACTTTTAGAAAGATTTTACGATTTGAATTGTAACAGTAACATGTTTATACTGTAAAAAACAATCTCTTTCTTTATAAAAGAATGCATATTTATGTGTATATTCCATTACTATTTAAGAACTGTGACATCTATAAATTAATTTTGTTTCCGAAATTTTATTGTTTCTTTCGAAAATTTGTACAAAGATTTCTAATAAAATTTTTTAATCATTTTTAATTAAATGCAAACTTTTAATTGTGATCAGATTTTCTTATGGCCATACGGCGCAAGATTTAAAAACTTAAAATTTTATTAAATAAAAATGAAAAAATAAAATCTATTATAAGAAAACCTAAGTATTGAGCAATTATATAATAAAATGTAGAAAATGAATATTCTTTATGAAAATTTTTCTGGAAGTGCATTGCTTTCAAAATTATATCAAAGACGAAAAAAACATTAATAATATATATAAATGATTCTTATTGGCATTCAAGGTTCCTAGTGGACATTTTCAAAAGTTTTGCTCAAACAAAAGCGTGAAACAATCAGACAGTTACCTCTGTATTAGACGGTTGATTGTTTGTGAAGAACACAAAATCCTCAACGTATAAATAAGAAACAACTTTCTGGCTTTATATACCTAATAAATAACATTAATTAATGAAACCATGAAATATTGCATAAAGTTTATACTTTACAACATATTCAAAAAGATAATTAAAATTATTATTATTTCTTCTAAAAGATTATATTAGTCAAAGGATGTGTCCCTGGGATACTTTGTGACCATAAATTCTTCCCTCATGTCAGTCTTAAAAAAAAAGTCTTTAATCTCTTTTTTTTTAGTATATTTTTTGTTTTGATTAGTTGGCAGGTGATACAAGGGTATCTTTTTTTCCCTATTTTTTTTTATACACTTAATCACAGCCGGTGAGGTCTGCATTTTTAATGTAAGCCATAACAAAATTAGATTGATTAAAGTTTCATCAAACTCTCCATCTAAGACCTTCCCTGAAACATTGTATAATTACTTATGAAATTGTTTACTTTTTTAAGGGACCTAGGCAAAAAAGAAAAAAATGGTCTTAAGGTGCAAGGATACAGCTTACTTTGGGGAGAAAATTTCATAATTTTTTTTTCCTATTCAGGATCTTTATTTATTTTTTTATTGAGAAAGAAAATCGGGTCTTTTTTTCTCTTTTGCTGTAATCCTATAGCTTAAGATTTTTGAAAAGGAGTATGTATTATTTAAAAAAAAATTCTTTCATCCTTTTTTTTTCCTTTATTCTGACAGTGATGGAATAAGCTTTTTATAATAACCACTATCCTAAACGTTACAAAGCTGCCAACCCATGTACAAACCAAAAAATTTGTTCGCGTGGTTTGTTTTTTTTTTCTTTCTGTTGCATAATTTTTTTTATTACTAAACCCTGATCAGGGAACTCTTACCAGATTTATGTTGTTTTGATAAGGGTTAGAACTTTTAAAGAGATTTACGATTTGAATTATAACAGTAATATGTTTTATGCTGTAAGAGCAATCTCTTTCTTTATAAAACGTACGTATGTCTTTTTGTTTATGTATTCCATTACTATTTAAGAACTGTAAAATCTATAAATTAATTTTATTTCTGTAATTTATTGATTCTTTTCGAAAATTCATAAATTTTTTTTTAATAAAATATGTTAATTATTTATAAATTAAATTAAATTTTTTTTATTGTGATCAGATTTTCTTGCGGCCATATGGTTTTTGCTCAAAAAAAAAAAATTAAAACAATTGGGCAGTTGCCTCGAATTTCCATGAAAATTCTTTATTTGTAGAGCACACAAAAACCTCGAACTTAAAAAAAAAAGAAATAATTTCTGGCTTTAAATGCCTAATAAATAAACATTAATTAATGAAACCATAAAATATTACATAAAGTTTATGCAAATATTACAAAATACCGTCAAAAAGATAATTAAAATCATTATTATTTCCTTCTAAAAGATTATATTAGCCAAAGGATGTGTTTCTGGGAAACATGAGACCATAAATTCTTCCCTCATGTCAGTCTTAAAAAAGTCTTTAATCTCTTTTTTATTATATTTTGTTTTGATTAGTTGGTAGGTGACACAAGGGTGTTCTTTTTTTCCATTCTTTTTTATACACTTAATCACAGCCGGGGGTTTGAATTTTTATTTTTTTATGTAAGCCATAACAAAATTAGATTGATTAAAGCCTCATCAAACTCTCCATCTAAGACCTTCCCTAAAACATTGTATAATTACTTATGAAATTGTTTACTTTTTAAAGAAACATATGCAAGAAAAAAATGGTTTTTAAGGTGCAAGGATACAGCTTACTTTGAGGGAGAAAAGTTCGTAAAAATATTTTTTTTCCTATTCAGAATCTTTCTTTATTTTTTTTCAATAAACGAATTGAGAAAGAAATCATCTTTTTCTCTTTTGCTGTAATCCTATAGCTTAAGATTTTTGAAAAGGAGCATTATTAAAAGAAAAAAATTATTTCATCTTTTTTCCATTATTCTGACAGTGATGGAATAAGCTTTTATAATAACCACTATCCTAAACGTTACAAAGCTGCCGACCCATGTGTAAAAACCCAAAAAAAAATTTGTTCGCGTGGCTTGTGAAGAATTTTTTTTCTTTTCTTGCATAATTTTTTTTATTACTAAACCTGATCAGGGAACTCTTACCAGATTTATGTTATTTTTATAAGGGTTAGAACTTTTAGAAGAGATTTACGATTTGAATTATATAACAGTAACATGTTTATACTGTAAAAAACAATCTTTCTTTATAAAGGCATGTACTACTTCTTTCTGTATATATTCCATTATTATTTAAGAACTATAACATTTATAAATTCATTTTTTTTTCTGTGATTTTATTGTTTCTTTTCGAAAATTCATAAAAATTTCTAATAAAATATGTTAATCATTTTTTTTTTTTTTAAATTAAAACTTTTTTATTGTGATCAGATTTTCTTGCGGCCATAAGGGGCCAGATTTAAAAAAAAATTGATTGACGACAATATTATAAGAAAAGGAATAAATATATAAATAGGTTTTGCTAAATAAAAACATCAAACTATTGGACAGTGAATAACCCTAAAATTCCCTATATTCGACGGCCGATTATTTGTGGAGTACGCAAAATCCACGACACATAAAAAAAAAAACAACTTTCTGGCTTTTTATATAACTAATAAATAACATTAATTAAAGAAATCATAAAATATTACATAAAGTTTATACATATATTACAACATACCGTCAAAAAGATAATTAAAATCATTAGCATTTCCTACTAAAAGATTATATTAGTCAAAGGATGTGTCTCTGGAAAACATGAGATCATAAATTCTTCCCTCATGTCAGTCTTAAAAAAAGTACTTAATCTCTTTTTTAGTATATTTTGTTTGATTAGTTGGTAGGTGACATATGGGTGTCTTTTTTTCTATTCTTTTTTTTATGCACTTAATCTCAGCCGGGGTGGTTTGCATTTTTATTTTTATGTAAGCCATAACAAAATTAGATTGATTAAAGCCTCATCAAACTCTCCAAATAAGACCTTCCCTGAAACATTGTATAATTACTTATGAAATTGTTTACTTTTTAAAGAAACCCTGCCAGCGAAAAAAAAAAAAAATTATTTTAAGGTGCAAGGATACAGCTTACTTTGGGGAGAAAATTTCAAAAATGTTTTTTTTTTCCTATTCAGAATCTTTTTTATTTTTTTTTCAATAAACGAATTGAGAAAGAAAATCGTCTTTTTTTCTCTTTTGCTGTAATCCTATAGCTTAAGATTTTTGAAAAGAGTATTATTATTAAAAAAATTCTTTCATCCTTTTTTTTTCCTTTATTCTGACAGTGATGGAATAAGCTTTTATAATAACCACTATCCTAAACGATACAAAGCTACCAACTCATGTGTAAAAACCAAGAAATTTGTTCTCGTGGCTTGTAAAGAATTTTTTTTTCTGTTTAATAATTTTTTTTATCCCTAAACCCTGATCAGGGAACTCTTACCAGATTTATGTTGTTTTTATAAGAGTTAGAACTTTTACAAGAGATTTACGATTTGAATTATAACAGTAACACGTTTTATGCTGTAAAAACAATACTTTTTTTATAAAAAGTACGTATGTTTGTTTATGTATTCCATGATTTTTAAGAACTATGACATTTATAAATCAATTTTGTTTCTCTGATTTGTTTGTTTTTAAAAATTCATAAAAATTTCTAATAAAAATATGTTAGTCATTTTTCATTTAATTCAAACTTTTTAATGTGATCAGATTTTCTTGCGGCCATATGGCGCCAGATTTAAAAAAAAAAATTGATTGACGGCAATATTATAAAAAAAGGAATAAATAAATTTTTGCTAAAAAAACCCATGATACAATTGGACAGTTACCTTGAATAACCGAGAAGATCTCTATATTCGAGGGTCAATTATTGAGGAGTTAAAAATTTTTTTGACACATAAATAAGAAATAACTTTCTGGCTTTATATACCTAAAAATAACATTATGCAATATTTCATGGTTTCATTAATTAAAGTTTATACAGATATTACAACATACCTTCAAAAAGATAATTAAAATTATTATTATTTCTTCTAAAAGATTATATTAGTCAAAGGATGTGTCTCTGGGATACGTGAGACCATAAATTCTTCCCTCATGTCAGTTTTAAAAAGTCCTTAATCTCTTTTTTAGTATATTTTGTTTTGATTAGTTGGTAGGTCACACAAGGGTACCTTTTTTTTCCTATTCTTTTTTTTTTTTATATACTTAATCATAGCCGCGGTTTGCATTTTTATTTTTTTATGTAAGCTATAACAAAATGAGATTGATTAAAGCCTCATCAAACTCTCCATCTAAGACCTTCCTGAAACATTGTATAATTACTTATGAAATTGTTTACTTTTTAAAGAAACCTAGGCAGCAAAAAAAAAAAAAAAGAAATGGTTTTTAAGGTGCAAGGATACAGCTTACTTTGGGGAGAAAATTTCGTAAAATTTTTTTTACTATTCAGAATCTTTATATTTTTTTTTCAATAAACGAATTGAGAAAGAAAATCGTCATTTTTTATGTTGTAATCCTATAGCTTTAGATTTTTTGAAAAGAAGCATTATTGAAAAAAAAAAATTCTTTAATTTTTTTTCCTCTTTATTCTGACAGCGATGGAATAAGCTTTTATAATAAGCACTATCTTTTAAACCTTTACAAAGCTGCCAACCCATGTGTAAAATCCAAAAATTTGTTTGGGTGGCTTGTGGAAGAATTTTTTTCTTCTGTTGCATAATTTTTTTTTTTTTTTTTTTTCCTAAACCCTGATCAGGGAACTCTTACCAGATTTATGTTGTTTTTATAAGGGTTAGAACTTTTAGAAGAGATTTACGATTTGAATTATAACAGTAACATGTTTTATGCTGTAAAACAATCTTTCTTTATAAAATGATGCATGTTTATGTGTAGATTCTATTACTATTTAAGAACTATAACAATCATAAATTATTGTTGTTTCTCTGATTTTATTGTTTCTTTTCGAAAATATAAATTATTTCTAATAAAATATGTTAATCATTTTTAATTAAATTCAAACTTTTTTATTGTGATCAGATTTTCTTGAGGCCATATGGCACCAGATTTTAAAAATTGATTGACGGCAATATTATAAAAGGAATAAATAAATAAATAATACATTGAAAATGTCCATGATTATTTTTGAATTTATTTTTCAAACTAATACTATTATATTTTTTAAAAAAAATAACTGCTACCAGGTTAGATAGAGAAAATATTTAGATTTCTAGGATAAGAATTATTTTTTTGTGTAGCCTATTAATATTATTTAAGCTAGAATAATTAAAATCTCAATCTTTAATCCTCCACAAATAGTTTTTAAATGATACACTACTGGCCATAAAATTGCTACAGACGTGAAATTTAAACGACAGGACAAAGGTGCTGTGATATGCAAATGATTAGCTTTCTAGCGCATTCAAACAAAGCAGGCACTGGTTGCGACACCTACAATGTGTTTAAATGAGGAAATTGTTCTGCTGGTTTCTCATACAAAATTGCATTTGTACGTTGGGGCCTGGTGAAAAGTTGTTGTGATGCCTAGTGTAAGAAGCAGAAATGCGTACCAGCACATTCTAACTTTGATAAAGGTCGAATTGTAGCGTACCAGGATTGCTGTTTATCGTATCGCAATGTTGCTGCTCCCATCGGTCGAGATCCAATGACTGTTAACAGAATACGGAATTAATGGGTTCAGGGCAGTAATACGAAAAGCCTTGCTGGATCTCAACGGCCCCCTATCACTTGCAGCCGAGAAGACAGGCATGTTACCAGCTGGCCTTAATGGATCATGCAGACACGTCATGAGCCCTGAGTCACGAATTGGGGTCATTTACAAGACAACAACTGTCTGCACGAACAGTTCGACGACGTTTGCAGCAGCATGGACTCTCAGCTCGAAGACCATGGCTGCGACTATTCATGATGCTGCATCACATACAGGAGTGTCTTCAATGGTGTGATCAAAAGACCTATCTGGCCTCACGAATGGCGAGACATCATTTTTGTAGATGAATTCAGGTTCTGTTTACAGCATCAGGTTGGTCGCATCCGTGTTTGGCGTCATCGTGGTGAACGTACATTGGCAACGTGATTCGTCTTTGTCATACTGGCCCATCCCTGATCAGGGAGCTCTTACCAGATTTATGTTGTTTTTATAAGGGTTAGAAATTTTTAGAGGAGATTTACGATTTGGATTATAAAAGTAACATGTTTTATGCTGTAAAAGCAATCTTTCTTTATAAAAAGAATGCATGTTTATGTGTAGATTCCATTACTATTTAAGAACTATAACAATCATAAATTATTGTTTTTTCTCTGATTTTATTGTTTCTTTCGAAAATTCGTAAACATTTCTAATAAAATGTGTTAATAATTTTTAATTAAATTAAAACTTGATTTTATTGTGATCGGATTTTCTTGCGGCCATATGGTACCAGATTTTAAAAAATTGATTGACGGGAATATTATAAAAGGAATAAATAAAGAAGTTTTTGCTAAAAGAAAAAACATGAAGCAATTGGCCTGGTCATACTGGCCCACCACCTGCCGTGATTGTATGGGGTGCTATGGGATACACGTTTCGGTCACCTCTTGTCCGCATTGACGGCACTTTGAACAGTGTACGTTACATTTCTGGTGTGTTACGACCAGTGGCTCTACCCTTCATTCGATCCCAACGAAACCCTACGTTTCAGCAGGATAATGCACGACTGCATGTTGCCGATATTATACGACCTCCGTTGATACGGAAAATGCTCGGCTGTTGTCCTGGCCTACACGTTAACCAGATCCCTCGCCAATAAAAAAAGTTCTGGTCCATGGTTGCCAAGCGACTGGCTCGTTTCTATACGCCAGTCACTATGATTGACGAGCTGTGGCATCTTGTTGAAGCTGCATAGATATATATGTACCTTTACATGCCATCCAATCTCAGTTTGACTCAATGCCCAGGCGTATAAGTGCTGTTGTTACTGTCAGAGGCGGTTGCTCTGGGTACTGATTTCTCAGGATCCTTGCACCCAAAGGTCTTGAAAATTTAATCACTTGTCATTTCCAGTATAATATATTTATCCAATAAATATCCCTCTTTAATCTGCATTTATTCCTGGTGTAGCAATTTTAATGGCCAGTAATGTATTTATCAAAACTAATAATATTTTATTTTTTTTGCAATCTGCCTAACATGGGTAAACTCTGCTAATTAAATATTTATATGACTGGCAGCCATATCATAGTGTGTTGTATAATAATTTCAAGTTAAAAATGAAGGGTATCCTTTAAACAAAAATGAACTACCTACTTTGGTAGTAAACAGTTTGTGCAAAACACAAGTCTTCTTTAAATTTGATTTAATCAAATAAATTAGTCAACAAAAATTAGGAATGATTGAAAAAATTTCTACATATTTGATTTGCATATCAAATTATTTCATATGCAAAAAATTTGTAATGGAAGATTTATGAGTGTAATATCCTTTTGCAATACCCTTATTTATTTCGTTTCATGATGGTGTTCTGGAAAGCTATATAAAGAAGACTGAAATCTTTAGAAATCTTAATTTCATCCTTTGCTCATTTATTACAAACAATACAATATATATATATATTGCATTCTTGATACTGAGCATAACATTAGTATTATTTATGTAATAATTAGTTTGTATTACTTATTTTGGAATTTTGCTGTAATAGAATTAAAAACAAATAAGTTAATCTTTGTATTTTTTGCAATATTCTTATGTCTTGCTTAAAATATATGTACATATAAATATATAATAATATGTGATATAGGGTAATTTTATATTACAATTTCACTTGCAATCTTCCAAAATAATATGCTTTCTTATACTGCTATTTTTAATGTTTTTAGTTTTTAATCTATTTAATTTTATTTGCTTGACAACTTCAAAGTGAATGCTTTAGTAAATAACAATTACCACTGAGCATTGTAAACATATTTTTTTTTCGTGATCGTGATTAGAGGATTCAGACCATCTTACATAAACTTTGCTTTCACTATCAGAGATATCTTCCTTAAATTCTTTATGACTTTATGGCAGAATGCGTAAACTTGTTGTTTGCCTACAGTTGGAAGTTTTGCATAATCAACGGCTTTTTTTAACTTCATTGTCAAGACATTTAAGTAATCAGTCACTGATCTTAGTTGTTCAAAAGGAGCATGAGTTTTAGCTATCCATGATGTTTTTAAAATAAATAATGGACCGATAGGACGTCTGTTATGAAGCTCCTGGATTGGGCTAACACTTGTTGTGTAGTTTGGAACTTTTTTATATGCCTATAATCGATACGGTAGATATTTCTTCCAATCTTGAAAAAAAAAATATCTGATGGTATTATATATTATGCCTTTCAAAACTTTATAATTTTTAACTTTATAAATTTTCACAAGGCAATTATAAACTTTATAAATTTTCACAAGGATTCACAATTTTCACAAGGACAATTATGTTGAACGATATGATTCTTTTCAAAATTTTTTTCATCAGTGATGACAAAAATTAGTCCCTTGGTAGTCAACATTCTGAGGAATTTCCGTGCTTGTTAATATCTGTAACAATGTATCACATATTGATTCCATATAAACATTTTTAAACTTTTAACCACCTGGTACTCTGGTCAACAGCACATGGACATATTTGTAATCTTGACAACTTGTTTTCACAGGTCCAATGAGGCCACGATTATTTGCAACAGTCTTCAGGACATATAACTGTCGTAACAGTTAAATTAGTTAAAATGATGTTTTTTAATTTGAATTTAACAGCCATTGCAAGTATTGCAATATTCTGTCATATCTTTCTTGATTCCACGCCAGCAGAAGAAAATTCTCAACTATTCTGCAATCTTCTTAGATAGAAGGTGTTCTCCCCTATAAGTTAGAATGATCTAACTCTATAAGTTAACTTCTTTTCTCTTTGGAAACAATTGACTGCTGAAGATTTTCTCCTAAAATTTTATCTTTCTGATGCAAAAATTTATCAGCAACATGGAAATTATTACTCTCATTTTTAACATCTTGTCAGTATACTTGTAAATACAAATAGTTTGTTTATATGTTGATTCCAAAACATTTCTGAATACGAAGTAAGGTCATTTTGTCTGGAGCTATATTTAGAACCTTTCAGTCTTTTCGGATGATATTGTATAATTTTTTATTTCCTTATTGATTTTCCTCAATTGTTTTTATAATGTTCTATTTTTCCTTTTGTTCCTATCATGTCTAAAAAACTCATCAAAATCTTCAAATTCCTGAAAAGACATTTTAGCAAATCTATTGTATACAATTATGTTTTTGCGTTCAAAATTTAAGTTTTTGTCCTTCTATTAATTCAATAAAAGCACTTAATTGTTAAAGCATTTAAACAGCATTAAAGCATTTTAACACTACATAATTTATCAAACAAAGCAAATGTTATTAAAATGAGTGCCTTAAAAATACCATCTTAAGAATACATCAATTGAGCATATTAATGTGAAGGATTTTTAAACATTTTTCAAATGCCAATGTGAGAAAAACGCTTCCATGTGAATAACAATATTTTTGTATATTAGTACAAAATCAATTTATCAATTGTTAATTTAGTGCTTGTATATGTGCCTATATGCTTGTATATGTGCCTATATGCTTGTATCAGTTCTTGAGGCCAATGCTTGTACTATAATGCTACTATTCAGTGCTTGTATCTGCTACTACTGCTGTATTGATTAGAATATTGTCACAAGCTAGTTTAATGATCGATTGATAATCAACCTAATAATCGATTAAATTACTTCGGTTTATGTCTGGAAAACACTTGGTAGAACTTTTTGCAACTATGCCTTTATTATCATTCTTATTAGAATCATTTTTAATTTCTTCTCTGTTTATTTTTCTCATTATCAAGTAATAAATTATTAATAAATTTAAAATTGCACTTAATTTAGAAGAGCAGTTCTTAATTCTACAATTTGTTTCAAAAGTAAGAAAGCGAAGATTGGAATTTTATTTAAATCCTTTTTCTTACTTCAGGAGACACAAAACAATTCCAAAATACATGATCATTACTTCCGCAAAATAAGCAAAAGGAAAGAACATTCAACAGCTGCGATTTTATTTTCATTACGACCGACTTCGAGTGTTGGATTGGCGAAGAACTTGAAAGAACTACGCGAGTAGAAAGAGTATCTTTTATTCAATAGAAGAAATAAAATCCTCTTCAGGAAATGGCCATAGTGTTATAGTCAGATGTTTCTAATAATGTCCGTTCATAACTTCTCACTTCTTCTTGGAGAAAGATTTATGAGTTCATCTACACTAAAATCATCGCTATTTGCTTTTTGATGAATGAAGTCAAGAGGGGAGTCTCTATGGATGCATTTCATCAATAAGGGTAAACCTCATCACGATTCAGTTTTGATTCCTAATGAATTTAGCTATCGTATTTGTACAATACATGTATCGATATATGATTTTCTGAAAGAATTAATATTATTCGAACTTCGGACGGATTGTAAATTTAACAATTTACGCATGTAATAGTTAGCCAGAAGGTCAAGAATTTTAAGTGCTTCATTATAATTTTAGGCTAATAATAAAAATCCTTCAACGATTTTTAAAACTGATCGGAAACACGCTTTGTTTATCCATGGAATCAAAGTGAAGCAATCGTCGAACTATCTCTTCCTCCTAAGTGGCAAACCCCCGAACTTAGATTCAGTTTGTGTTCATATTTCTGTTCTCGTTGTGCACGTGAAGCTGAATTTTTTCAATGTTTTGACATTAATTAAATTTTGCATATGTGAAATTGAGTTTTATATTGAGAATAATTTATGAGGGGCGAAAGTTCTTTTTCATTTTGCACTGAGCCACCTAATAAACTAAACAAATAATTAAACTTAATCAAATTTAGAAATTTTTACGTTTTTATGTATTACAATATTGAAAAGAATTAAAATACTTTTACCCTCTTAATTCTTTTAGGAGAAATAAAAAGGGCAAAATTAAGTCATCATATATTAGTGAATTACTATCTAACGCCAGATAAAGTATAAAAATTGTATTAATTCAACCAACATCTATTTATTGTACAATTTTTCGTCACTACATGCTTTTCAAGTTCATTTGTTTGAAAATTAGAAAAAAAAACATTTTAACATTAAGACGCCAGCGTATTTAAATCTAAGTAGTACCGCCAGTACCCTAAAAACTTCTATTTATAATGTTAATACATATTCACAGGGGAAAAATTATTATAACGTTATGTAAGGATATATTATAACATTATGTTGTTGTTCTAATGCAGAGACAATTAATCTTTATGCTACAAGCAAGGGCTGCTTGTTGCTCATTTAGCACTACCCAGGGGGCACGTATAGCTTATTATAACATTATTTGATGGGTAAATATAATTAAGAATAATAAATTTGCTAAATATTACTAGTAAATATGTATTTCAAAATTAATTAGATTTTAATGTTTTAATGTCCTCGTACTTGTTTCTGCATCTAATAAACAAAGCTGGTAATTTTCTCTTAATCCATAGCTTTCCACATACGTATCTTTAAAAAGTGTAAATATATTCTGCACTGCCGCCATTATTTATTATTCATTAAAAGTTTATTTTTCTCCCTCTTTCTTACCAAAATCTATAAAACGGCACTTTTACGAGAGAACATTGCATTTTGAAAACCCTTGACTTTTCATCCCTGGATAGTTTTAAATTTTCTCCCATGTCAAAACTAGCTCGAGGTTACCAAAGCCCCGGGTTATAAAATCTCGCGGAGTTTCAATACAGCATAAATCTGGCGTCGGGTGGAGAGAAAAAAGAAGCAAACTGTCCGACCTGCTCCTCTCACCTCGCAAATTCGGGGCCGAAAGATAATTATCCGCATATAAAATGTCAGGAAGGCTGCCAAGGGTACACGAAAATGCTTTCAAGCGATTCGGCGTAACTCGCCAAGCAGTTTACGGGCAGATTTAGAAGATTAGAAGAAGAGAGGGTGGCTATTATGCCACCATATTACATACATCTACATGGGAAGATACAATGTACGGGAGGAAGAACATGTATTTACCATTAAATATCGATGCGTTTATCGCACGCTACACACGGAGTTAATTAATTAATAATGTGCGTATGGACATTATTTACATCCTTATTAAAGACTATTCCTTAAAGCAGATATTTAATACACTATAAGAAAGGAAAAAAAAGTGAATAAAAACCTCGCTTATTTTATTTGGATACATTCGTATATTAAAGAAAGGAAATTTACGTTAAGTGCTTAAATGATTAGATATACTTGCAGATTATTTCTATGTAAAACCATTAAATATACTTGTGTTTATCATATGTTGCTGGAATTAATTTATTAATAATGGATGTCGACAATTATTTAATTCTTCTTAATTATTGCAGAAAATTGTATTTTCTCTATATTCAAAATATTGTTTCTTTATATTCAAAATATTGTATTTTCTCTGTATTCAAAATATTTATTGTAATTTCTCTATATTCAAAATATTTATTGTATTTTCTCTATAAATAATATGGCAGGTAGGCTGCCAAGGGTACACGAAAATGCGTAATTCGCCAAGCAGTTTAGAAGAAGAGAGGGTGGCTATTATGCCACCATATTACATGGGAAGATACAATGCACAGGGGGAAGAATATGTATTTACCGTTAAATATCGATGCGTTTATCACAGGCTCACACGGAGTTAATTAATTAATAATGGGAGTATGGAAATTATTTACATCCTTATTAAAGACAGGGGAAAACTGAATTGCAAATTAAAGAATATTCCTTAAAGCAGATATTTAATACTCTATAAGAAAGGAAAATATAAATAAAAGCCTCAATTATTTTCTTTAGATTCTTTTCTATATTAAGTAAAGGAGATTTACGTTAAGTGCTTAAATTATTAGGTGCACTTGCACATTATTTCTATGTAAAATCGTTAAATATCCTTGTGTTTACCATGTATATCACTGAATTAATTTATTAATTATGGATGTTGGACAATTATGTAATTCTTAAATATTGCGAAAGATTATATTTTCATTATATTCCAAATTAAAAATTATGGTTTAAAACTCATATTTAATAATGTATAAAAAGTAGATATAAATAACTGACTTACTTATTTTGTTTAATTATATTGTATAGTAAAGGTAAAAGTTAATTGCTGTAATTATTAGATACACTTGCCTATTATTTCTACGTAAAACAATTAAATATCCATATTTTCATCTCAAGCCGCTGAAATTAATTAATAACGGCTGGATGGATGTTACTTAAATCCTTATTAAACACTAGGGAAAACTGAATTTTCACTAACTTTTGAATTAAAAATATTATTTAAATTCTATATATTATAATGTATACAAATAAATAATTAAAAGTTTCGCTTATTTGATTTAGATATATATTTGATTTAGATTTAGATAAAAGAAGTACCGCAAACGGTCAATTTATTAGATAGACTACCATGTTTATCAATGTAAAAAGAAAATTTTATTACACAATTTTAATTCAAACTTTCAACTAATTTGTTGAAAATGTACTAGAATTAAAAAAAAAAATACTTAATAAATAATGCTGGAATTGATTAGGAAATTAAAGCTTTTTACTTCTCTACATATCGGTTTTCATTAATAAGAAAGCACTTTCGTAGAATAAAAAGATTCTTGCAAAGGAAACTAATTTTTTAAAATTATTATTTTAAAATATGAAATAATTATTGTTATTATTGTGTATTATTATGATTGTAATTAATTAATTATTTTATTTGGTAATTATTAAAAATACAGGTGCATTTAAGTAATTACTAAAAATCTGAAATAATTTTATTAATATTACTTACCTAAAAGAAATATCACAAATATTTGCCCCTATTCATAAAAAATTAGGAATTTATGTTTGATTATGTGATTATTGTCCACATAGTCAAGATTGCAGCTATCTTCATCAGAATAATAAATCAGTCATTCAGTATACACATTATTTAAAAATATTTATTATTTAAAAAAAAAATAATAATACGTAAATGAATATTAAAAATACACTTTCATATTAAAAACAAATTGCCAAAACTCTAAATTAATTTTTATATTAGTTATCTAGAAAAAATGTTACGAAAATTTGCATGAAATAAAAATTAGGAATTTATTTTTAGATTATGGGATTATTGTACACACAATTGAGATTGCAGCAATCTTCATCAGAATAATAAGTGAACTTAATTAGCGGATTCAGTATACATTTTTAAGATACAGGTATACACGTCGATTCACTTTTTAAAAATAAATGCACTGAATTTAATTAGGGTATGGGAAAGAAATTCGACAGACTTTTTCAGACAGTCTGACTGTCGATGCAAAACGCTTATACACTTCTTAATCGCGATTGTGTCTCCAAGTTTAGTATATGTGTTGTTAGTGTTTCCAAATACTGACACTTTTATCTATGGTAATTTATTGTTATAAAGTCACATTTATATAATGTTTAATTTTTTTTCAGCATATTTAGTTTCTTTTTTCTGCACGAGAAAACAGAATGAGAAAATACATTCAAGAGCCAAAACATTATGACCACCTGTAAAATAATGAGTTGCCCACCTTTGGCGCGCAACACAGCTTGAAACCGTTTTGGCATGGATGCCACAAGTCCTATGGTAGATGGCCGGAGACAGATTTTACCAGATTTTTTTTTATTTAGAACTTTCACGCAAATCCGAGATATACGAATTGGTGGTCTTTGAACTCTGAGCTGCCGTCCCAGGACATCCCAAATGTGTTCTATCGGATTGAGATCCGGTGAGTTATGCGGCCAGGACATTAACTGGAAAAGCATCATGTTTCTGGAAACTCCAAGAACAATTTTCATGTGACAAGGGACGTTGTCCTTTGGAACATTCCATTTCCAGCTGGAAAAACAGAGGCCATGTAAACAGTGCAATTAATTATCAATTTTGTAAAAATAAATGCATTTTTACCACAATTTTGGGTCCCAGAGACGCCCAAGAGAACGTCCCCCAAAAAATACCACCTCCATCCATTTGATTTTCTGGAAGAGCATCCTGACACGGCCATCGGAGTGGTGAATGACAAAATATCTAACCAGGCAATTTATTTTCCCACTGATCCATGGAAGTCAGATGTTTTGAGCGCAGATGCAGTTGGCGATGACTCTTATAAATATCGACACGTGGGACGTTTAATGCTAGCCCCATATCCTAATTCCGCTGAAATTTTACATGTCTTCATTTTTACGTTGATTTGACTTTCGCTGAACCCAGAAGGGATCAACAATTACAATTAAAAAATAAATTCACCAAAATCCATTCTTGTTCTAATAATGTGGAAAAATTACACAAATAAATTAATTATATAAAAATAAAATATTTTTATGAAAACTCATAAAAATAAAACCCACGATATCAGCATTAGAAAGAGGGTACCATTTAAAGGTAAAAATTTTAAAATACTGGTCTGCAAAAGTCACAAGACAATTCATGTTTAATGACGATCTCTACTGCTGTCACAAAAAAATATTTATAAGAAGAGTTGAATGTTATAACAGTCCGTCTTATGTTGTCTTTCAAGGAGCATAGGTTTGTAACGCCTTCAATATATACAACTGACTTAAGGTATACGCAAACACAACAGTCATATGGGAGAATGCCAGGAACGAGGTGACGCTTTCCTATGAAAATGTTGTCTGATTACTTTCTCAAATTCCTAGATTGTTCAAATTTCTTAATATGTATGCGACATTAGCGCCAAAATCTCTTTTATTGATGACTTTTGGATCTATTTCTTTTCGGAGCTCATCATACATGCATTTTAAAGATAAAAATGCATGGATGATGTTTCATTCAATAAATTTGAATTGAATTTTGGTTTTATTTTGAACATTAGTCTTATGTGGTATTGTTTTATCGCTTTAATCTTTAATAATAACTCGTACTTAGAAAGCACACGTAAACAATAACTTCTAATGCAGCTACAAATAGACCGTGAGCCATAATGGCTGCACCGATGCTAGTCAACTTGATGGTAAGCCACGGCCGCGGAGTAACAATAGCTCTCTACGGTCCTATTAAGACCAGGACCTACGGCTTAAAGTGGATTCCGAACCATTACAAACACCCATGGCAAAGATAATACCGAATGCCAGAGCGCTAGCCATTCAGATAATATAACCCATTCAATAATGTACCTAAAAATCCGCATGAACCCATACTACATATATACCTGCAGGTTCAAAGGCCTTTAGTGACTTATAAATGTTGGAGAAGGAAACACATACACATGAAATAAACCAAAAGCAAATTTTAAGATTTTAAAATAAACCAAACGTATTTATTGTGTACAATTTCAAATCGTTAAATACATCATACAATTAACATTATAGTAACACAAGTGATATTTATAAAGCATTTATCAGATATTTGAATATATATATGTGATATACTTCTATAATAAGAAAAAATATGAGTCTTAACATCTCAGAATAATGCTGGTCCCATTATCAACCAGTTATAATACCAGCCCAGACCCTTTATTTGCTGGCAAAGTGGGGCTATTTCCAAAATAAGGTTCATTTAAAAAAGTCACATGTACTGATCATGATATCACGGGAGGCATGGAGAACCTGGGCACCAAGATAATTAAAGTTTTACGCCAAGACCAAGACAGCAGGGGGAACCCGCAAATGAGGCTCTTCCTTGATTATATGCATATTGGCATACCAATGCTGGCAGGAAGCCTCTTATCCCAGTCATTGACTCTCTCAATTCCTAGAGCAGGGGTCTGCAACTGGGTACCGTTTTTCATACAAAATTCCAGGGCTCCATTACTGGGACAACTCACTGTCTTTCTCGCTCTGATTCTCCTCCACAGTATTCTTATCTCTCTGTGATTTTCTGTTGATATCGCCAACATCTTTTATGTATTTCCAGATCACACGCCCTTTCATTCTTTATTCACCTTATTTTCTTCTTAAAATCCACCCTTGTGCCTATATTTTTTTTTCCATTGGTAGGAGTAACGTGCTGACATACAAGCAGATCGAAGAAGCTGCTAGTCTTTCGTTTTAAGCCAAATGTTTTTCGCCCGTACTGGCGGTGATTTTTTATAAAATATGTGTGCTTATCATCCTATCCACAGCCAAAAGACATTCTGTTTCCGTTCGGAAGAGTCAGCCCATCAATACAAACTCGAACACAGATAATTTCAAAAGTCTTAGTTGTCTTAAGCCTAAACTTCTCGCTCTCAGTTTTGGGTTCGAGTCCCGGAGGTGCCCTTTGAATCCACTTAAAGTAGGTCCCGGCCTTTAAATATGATCCAAGCGTTTAAATCAACTCACAAAAATAGTCAACGTCTTCATTCCAAGACCAAAGTTAACTGTTTGGCAGCATTTAAAAGAGTTGTCTTAATAAACTTTCTCTTGACCGCCTTTGAAGTTTCGCTTGACCAATTAAAATCAACTCACAAAATTGATTTTGTTTGAGTTAATTTTGTTTGAATTAAACATTTTTTTGTTTAAAGTTTGTTTCTAAAGCAAACTATATAACGATTATAAATTGTTTTGTAATCGTTATATCACGAATTATATAACGATTACAACAATTTTAAATAACAATAATACAATTTTATAATAATAAAAATAATAAAACAATAATGATAATACAATCTTAAATAATATAACTTAATACAAAAATGTATTTATAAATATATATTGACACCTTTATCGACACGAAAAACTGCTGATATAATTAAATAGGAAAAGTTATTATATCAACATTATTCATTCTCTGTATACCAATTTCAGTCGTTTGATTAATTTACTAGCTGTCAAAGAACTTTGCTATGTAACAAAAAACATTTTTTTTAATTATTCTATTATATAAATTCCATCATGAATTCTTTATAAACTTCAAAAAATTGTAATGTCTTTTTAACGTGTGCTGTTCATTGTTATTTCCTTATCTAATATAGTGAATCATATGTATTTATTGCATAATTTAGGTTTTACCAAATCGATTTTTTTACAAATTTTTAACAGAGCAAGTACACTTAGCAAGTATCAAATGCATTCTGAGGCATAAATATCATGGGTTCATTGAAACTTAATTCAAATATGTTTAAGTGAAACAGAAAGAGAAATTACTTTCATTTCTTTTTTACTTTGATTATTGTAAAATTTAGAAAAGTAAGAAAAATGGTAATTTATTATAATTTCTTTTAAATCTAAATAATGAAAATATTTTTATTAAATATTTTTATGTAAAAAAAAAAAGCTTAAATATTGTTTCTATTTTGAAATACCATTTGTTATATAATTCAGCATATCAAGCAATAATTTTTTTTTTTAATTTC
This sequence comes from Caerostris extrusa, assembly GCA_021605095.1. NCBI lineage: Eukaryota > Metazoa > Arthropoda > Arachnida > Araneae > Araneidae > Caerostris > Caerostris extrusa. The sequence goes on from BPLR01007222.1 coordinate 28,686, forward strand.
ACTTTTTAAATAAATATATATAATAGAATAAAAATAATAATAAAAAATGTTTTTCATCGCATCTTCTTAATTAAATATATCTGGTTAAAAGAAAACTAGTTTTAAACATTTTGGTTAAATAAAATTAAATAATTTACTTAATTTTTTTTTCTTTTGAATTAGAGCTTATGAATATAATTTTCAGACTGAAATGATAATTTAGTTAACTGAAGCAATTTAAACACACAAAACTTTTGGTTAATTTTAACTGGATATATATTTTCAGAAATTAAAATGCAGGAATTTTTGGAATTTTTATTTTGAGATTCTTTTATATAACATTATATTATGAATTAAATGATCTTGTTTACTTTTTTATTGAATTAAATTTTTTGATGATCGAGGTAAAGTAAATAAATATGATATAAATTTTTCTCATTTCAGCATTTTCAGAGTGAAATAAATATTGCAAAATTATTAATTTTATCATAAGTTATGCATTCATATATAATCAAAGGTCAAATATAATCAAAAGTTATCAATATAATCAAAGATCAAATATTGTCAAAAGTTATGCATTCGTATATAGTCAAAGGTCAAATATAGTCAAAAGTTATGTATTCATATATAATCAAAGGTCAAATATAGTCAAAATTTATGCATTCGTATATAATCAAAGGTCAAATATAGTCAAAAGTTATGTAGTCATAGAACATGAAATACAAAAAAATTCATCATAAATAATTTTTCGAAACAACAAATACGTATACAAGCACAATTACTTCATTTTTCGCCAACATATCCCAACTTCGTTTCTGCCCCTTTTCAGTTTCATTACAAAATATTTTATACACGCTATTTCCTTTTTTATGCTTATCCTAAATCATTAAATTGCATTTTAAGTAACACATAATTAGTTCTATTGCTTATCAGTAAAAAGACTAAAGAGAACAATAATCTTCAATTTTTCGCGCTCCGCAGAACACTAATATTTTGGTCTTTCCGAGGAGCATAATAAATTCTTACAGGAGGCAAAAAAATATCGCCAAACATCTGCCTATCCACTAATAATAAAAGCAAACTTACTTAATAAAATCCACTCAAAGGGTGATAATAACATTAAAGAAGAAGTCCTTAAATCAGCCTTCGCACCAGAGTAAAAAGTAGTAGTATCGCCATGCAGACTTCTATCCAATAAGCTATTATCCATTTATTTATTGCTCAAAGAAGCATTATCGATGCAGGTAACGGTAAGAAGGAAATAATTAGTCTGTGAATCTATAGTTTAAGACAATGTGCTTGCTGTTTTTTTTCTCTTTTCTCAAAAAGCTTCTTACGAAAGATGCTTTTCTTATTCAAAATAATTGCTAGTTGCTTAATAAATTCAGATAATAAATACTTTTCCTTTTACACGTTAAAATATTATCACACTTTTGCGTTGAAATATTGTTTAAGAACTTTACATTATTTTATTGACTTAGTTTGATATAATGCGTTTATTATAAAATCTGCAAATAAATTTCCATTTAAGTATGTTTTATTTCATTTGCATAAATAAACATTCACTTTGAATGTGGATTTTATTTTTTTCTTCTTCTGTATTTAAATAATTAATAATTATTCATTATAAATTAATTAAATTTATTATAATATACAGGCGTATTATATACATTAATTGTAATGTATTCTAATCATTATTTATAAATATATTTTGGGATTAGAAAAGGTTCCAAAAAAAAAAAAGCTATAAGTTAAATGTGGCAAAATCAGTTTTATATAAAAACATATAGGCGGATAAATCGTTTGTATTAGCTAACAACACAGGAAAAATGAAATCTAAAGGATATATAAGATGTTTAGTATATAAGATATAAAAACATGCTATTAAACAATGATTGCTGATTGAACAGCTTTGCTGCTAGATCCTCATCAGAGTTTACAGGGGTCACATACTCAAGTGTTTTGAGGTGAAGTAAGGGTAAAAGTCAAGCGATCAGGATGGCCAGCTGAGGACTATCCGCCATCTATCGTACAAGAAAGGTTTGACTTGAATATATGAATTCTCAAAGTATTCTGGTTGAAATGCAAGAGAATTCCATTGTTTCGAAGTCATATGCGTTTGTGAAAGAGAACAGAAATTGAATGCAAACTTACTCTTAGAAAATAATAAAGTCTGGAGTAATAACTCTTGTTGTCAAGTTTGCTGTCATCCAAACAAAGTCCTCTGAAGACGCATCCATCTCGAAGACCCAATTATCTCCCCTGACCAGCGAGCTCCCAATAGTCTTTGGAAGAATAGGGAAGAAAGGTAAGATCGTAAATCGGGATGGTCAGTTTTGATACGCAACCAAAAAACCGACAATCTAGATTTTCTTTCACCGAGAGTTCACAAATTCTAATGCTTTCTCTTTTTCAACTAAAAAATTCCTCAATTCAGTTTGAAGAGTTTTCTCGAACACCACGCGGATGGGGCGTAACGTGTTTGGGAAATGTTCTTATGTATAACATTCATTTTATGTATTCCGGATGGAGACGTATAACAAAAAAAAAAAAAAAATTCTGAAATCTTTCGAATCTGTGTGCTACATTAATTCCTAATCTTATTCAGCTTTAATCTAATATTTTTTATATGTAGTTCATAATAAGGTCTAGACTGGAAATAACATAGACTTTTCAAAATAAAAAGTTTTAACTAAATATTAGCTTAATATTATACATATCAAGGAGAAAATAAAAATAAAAAAAATGATCTTTTGAAAACTTCTAATAAAACACGTTTTCAGTAGATTAGCAAAACAGCACTTGAAAGATAATAAATTCTGAAATGTATCGAATTTTTTCTTATTGAATATTTTATTCTATTGATGTCTTGCATATATTCCACAATACTGTATGTCCCCACCAGGATTAAATTTTCCACTTCATCTTGTAAGATATCTCGTATAATTCGCGCTTATTCTTTGATATACACTATACCATTGTTAGTTTCTATAATTAAATAAACTAATAAAACATTCTATAATTAAATACATTAAATAAACTAATAAAACGTTTTTCAATTTGAAAGAGTATTTTTGATACGATTTTATGAAAAAAAAAATATATTGTACAAATTTTTATGCAGTTAAGAAAGTAAGAGAGATCATATTTTTGATGTTCTATAATCTTCATACAGTCAGCATGCTTTATGCGGGTTTGTGTGTGTGCATATATAAAAAAATTCCATCAAATGCATATCAATAAAAATTAATTAAAAAATGTAATTTAAAAAGAAAATAATGATTGCAAAATAACATTCAAATTTTCCAAAAAATCCATTATATCAGCCTCATTTGATATAGTGCTACATGATTGACATATTTTCTAGTGTGAGACTTTTTTTTATGAGATCACTAATTACCGCGTAAAATTTTATTTTTAAATGTGTTACAAGCAATATATTTTATAGCTACTTAATGAAATTTCAATATATTTTTTTAAAAGATTTCTCTTATGTGGACAGATAACACGTTTTGATTGTATTTGCAAGAGAAAAAAATAAAAATTGAATAGAATCCCATTTAATTATTAATACATCCTTCAATTAAATGTTTTTTGTTCTAATCTATAAATTCTTCCTAGACCCTTTTCATCCACATTCATGTATAATATGTGCTGCATTTTGTATAATTTCGGGCAAATTATATTTCCTTCTATCGCCCATAATATCTTATATTTAGAAGATTGTTTGAGAAGATTGTTGTTTTCATACAGTTAGCATGTTTTATGCAGGGTGTGTGTGTGTATTTGAAAAAAAACCAACAAATGGCTCATCCGATATCAACCCATTATCACTAGTGTTATTAGATGAGAAGTAGTGCTGCATCATTATTGGGTGCTACATAGTGCTACATGATTGACATATTTTCTATGCGATTCCTAATTACTGCATAAAAGCTTTTTTTATACTTGTTACAAGCAATATATTTTATAGCTACTTATGAAATTTCAATATATTTTTAAACGACTTCTTTTATGCGGACAGAAAACACGTTTGACTGTATTTGCAAGAGAAAAAAATATTGATTAGATTCATATTTAATTATTAATACATCCTTCAATTAAATGTTTCATGTTAGTAGGATTTTAGAAGGGTCTTCAACTACGGCCAGTCAAATCCAACAGCCAGTGTCATCCATCCGGCCCGCGCTGTAATAAGTTGAAGTTGCTGTAATAAGTTGAATAAAAAAAACACAGAATGATAATAACTCGCTTTTATTTGCTTGTTAGGTATAGGGCTTAATGACAAGCATAAATGCAGAAAATTTAGCTTAGGCCTAACAACTAACAAACCGCAGGTGTTGGAAATGAATCCCTCTAACATCATAAATGTTTGTAGTGAACATTCCGTGGTTACCCTAGGTAGGTAAAGAGTATCGCATATGTATGTATATCGATGTTTGGAATGTATATATCCTCAAAATCAAACATATGGTTTGGGGAATTTTTATCCTGAAAATCCCTAAGGAACGGAAAAGGTAAATTAACTCGAATGAAACCGCTGGGGTATACACTTGCAAAAAAAAAATACTAATGAGATTTATATAATTCTGATTTTTCACTGACAAAAGTTTGTAGTTAACAAGCTTACGCTCGCTCAGAGCGCGTACGGTCGATTGATCTAGAAATTATAGATAATGGCAGAAAAAAAAACGGTTCTGGCCCTTGGTACTTACTGGAGTAAACAGTATGGCCCTAAGGCTGGAAAGTTCGGAGATACCTGCTCTAATCTATAAAGTCATCCTAGACCCTTTTCATCCACATTCATGTATAATGTACGCTGCATTTATATAATTTCGGGAAAGAATATTTTCTTCTATCGTCCATAATTATTACGTTTTTTTTATATTTAGAAGATTATTTTATTTATTTTTCCTAAAATATTTCGAAGTGGGAATTTTATAGAATTAACTCTTATGAAACTACCGAAAATAGAACGTCTTTAGAATTGATATAGTAGCCCATAATAGGCGCTATAAAATTCTAACCTATAATTTGAAACTGATAAGTAAAATTAGGTTATATTCTTCTCCAAAAAATGCTTTTCGAACCATTAAATTTACTTACTTGATAAAAATATACAAGAAATGATAATACCAAAAGACTGTAAAATCTGCCTTCGTGTTCTCAAAGTGTTGTCGGTGTATAAGTAGTAGATAAAAATTGTTGAGCAGCATAGTAAAATGTATCTTCACTAATTTCGCTCAATAGACTTTTTATCCAATAGTCAATTATCAAAGATCTATTTGTTTATTGCTTATGCATTGAAGCATCAATATCCTTCAAGCTTTTAATGAAATAAACTTTTCATATTCAAAAGTAATAGTGAATATAATAAACAAAATGCAGATAATGAATACTTTTCTTTTTCATAATAAAATATATCACATTTATGTGCAGAAATAATAAACAATATGGATGATTTTGAAAAACACCTTTTGTTGAAAAAAAAAAAAAAAAAAAAAAAATCCAAAGTTTTATTCCGAAATCAGCAATTAAAATTAAAGTACATCCTTATTTTTACTCATGATATATATTTTATAAAAAATTACGATTAATATATAACGTAATCAATAATAAAATATTTATTTGTAAATAGGTTAGTATTCTTTTGACTTAATTGCTGATTGTACTAACAACTCGCATTTTTTATAATATTGTATGACTTTTATATTGTATTATTTAAGGCAAATGCAAATATTCTGTTGGATTATTAAAAGTATTCTTTGTTTTATTAAACCAATTTTGCCGAAGACTAAAAACGAAAAACTTTCTTTATGTAAAATTTAAATGTAGATAACATTTGGAAGAACACTTTATCCACAAACTATGAAAGTGAAGTTAAACTTGTTAGTAGCAGATAAAACAGTAATTGTCACTTTATGTTTTTTATTAATATCCGTATTATATTTTTAAAAAATGATCAAAGGGACAAATAAATCTGTTAAACAAATTAAAATTCAAAAGACTTAATCAAATTAAGTTTCCAAAAATAAAATAAAAGCCTTGATAAAATATTTGTTTTTTAAACTTCCATTTTCTTTTATCTAAACCGCACCGGTATCCATTTTAAAAACGAGTTTTTGATTATCTTACGAGAAGTGAAGCTGATTGGTTTCCCGTAAAAAAAGTTTTGCCAAAAAGGGCTGACAGCAACACCGCAGCGGATGCATCGCGGCCTCCTACCTTTCATGATCTAGCCATAATTTCCAACCAAAAAGGAAAATAACTCTTAAAAGCATTTAACAAATTGGTAGTAAATGAAATAAAATAAAATAAATAGATGACAGTTTCCTGTATATTATCAGTTAAAAAGCGGGAGTGAAAAAGAATAGCAGCAGTGGTGCTTATTTTTGCAATCCAGGAAGAAAAAGACCAAAACTCTGTCTGTACCACTGGGGTAAACTGTACTATAATAAAGCGAGGGGAGATTTAACAAAAGGAATATCTTTTTATACGTAGTTACCGGGTTTACAGATTCAATTCATTATCATACAACCGCTAAGCGAAGTGAGATAGGCAAAACCACAAAAAAGGGCAAAAGAATTTCCGTAATGAAGCTGAAGAAAGGGAAGTGCAAAAGGAGAAAAAAGGTATATATCTAAGTTGGAAAATGAGGAAAAAAAGGATTTAAGGTCGTTTGTGGATTTTAAAATGTTTGTTATCTTGCTTTTGGTGGGTTTTTTTGGTGTTTGCGATTCAAACATCAAATTCTTTTTTCTTTTTTCTCTCCCTCTTTTTTCTTTATCTGTATATTAAGGGAGGAAATTGAAAAGCGCTCTGACCGCAGAAGAATTATTCACTATTCCGGTTCCCAGCAGCTGAGGAAAGTTCGTGGTCGGAGTTCGGGAATTCCTGTCTTAGTCTGCTTCTTTACTCACAATGAGCTCTAATTAAGAGATTTATCAAAGCTCCCCAGGGGGACCTTACTCACATTGCATACCTAATTCGAATCCTTGTTTGAATACTCAAACGTCAAACAATCCCATATATTTCAAGTCAAACAACACGTATTCCAAAATTTTCTAAATGAAAATTGTTTGTTAAAAAATGCGTTCCAATTCTTATAGAATTCTGTCAAATCTATCATATATTCAAATGAATCGAAAAGTTTTCATTATGTTTATACAAATGAATTAAAAGTGTTCATTATGTTTATGTTATACTCGTTATGTTTATTTTTATTTAGTAAGTGTTTAGTTATTTTGTTATTATAATATATTAGAATATTAGTTTATGTAGAATATATGATGGGCCCTGATTGCCGAGTCACTCACTCTCTGGCGCTCGGTGCCACAGGTTTGGAGTTCGAGTACAGGCGGTTCCATGGATGTTTGTTTTATGAATGACGTACGCGCCGTCACGTCGAATTCATTTAAACCGTAGGTCTCAGTGTAATATGATTGTATAGGGTTGGGTGTAGGGATGACAACCCTAACTCGAAAAAAAAAAAAAAAAAAAATCTGCCCTTAATTTTTATTTCAAAATCACCAATTAAAATCAAAGTATATTCTTATTTTTAAATCACGACGTATATTTTATGTCAAATTATGACGAATATATAACGTAATTAATAATAAAGTTTTTATGTTTGTAAATAGGTTAGTATTCTTTTTGATTTTATTGCTGATTGAACTAAAAACTCGATTTTTTATTATTATTATAAAAGTGAAAAACTTTTTATAATGCATAATTTAAGGCGGATATTCTATATAAGTAAAAGTATTTTTTTATTTTGTATATCCTTATTTGCAAAAAAAAAAAATTTTAAAAACTTTATTTATTTTAAATGTAGACAACATTTTGAAGATCACTTTATTCACAAACTATGAAAGAGATATTAGTTGCAGATAAAGCAGTAATAGTCGTTTTATCTTTTTATTTTAATATCCGTATTACATTTTAAAAAAAGATCAAACTGACAAATAAATCATGTTAAAGAAATTAAAATTCAAACGACTTAATCAAATTGAGTTTCCAAAAATAAGATAAAAGCCTCGATAAAATATTTGTAGTTTTTAAACTTCCTTTTCTTTTTTATGTAAACCACACCGGTACCATTTTAAAAACGAGTTTTTGATTCTCTTACGAGAAGTGAAGCTGATTGGTTTCCCGTAACAAAAAAGTTTTGCCAAAAAGGGCTGACAGCATCACCGCAGCGGATGTATCGCGGCCTCCTACCTTTCTCAGTCTAACCCCGTTTTCAAACCAAAAAGGAAAATAACAACTCTTAAAAGCATTTAACAAATTGGTAGTAAATAAAAAAAAAAAATAATATAAATAGATAACAGTTTCCTGTATATTATCAGTTAAAAAGCGTGGGGGAAAAGAATAGCAGGCAGTGGTGTTTATTTTTGCAATCCAGGAAGAAAAAAGATCAAAACTCCGTCTGTACCACTGGGGTAAATTGTACTATAATAAAGCGAGGGAGATTTAACAAAAGGAATACATTTTTATACGTAGTTACCGGGTTTACAGATTCAATTCATTATCATACAACCGCTAAGCGAAGTGAGATAGGGCAAAACCACGAAAAGGGCAAAAGAATTTCCGTAATGAAGCTGAAGAAAGGGAAGTGCAAAAAGAAAAAAAAAATTTATATATCTAAATTGGAAAATGGGGAAAAGGATGTAAGGTCATCTGTGGATTTTAAAATGTTCGTTATCTTGCTTTTTGTGGTTTTTCTTTTGGTGTTTGCGATTCAAACATCAGCTTCTTTTTTTCTTTTTTTTTGTCTCTCCCTTTTTTTCTTTATCTGTATATAAAGGGGAGGAAATTGAAAAGCGCTCTGACCGCAGAAGGATTATTCACCATTCCGGTCCCCAGCAGCTGAGGAAAGTTCGTGGTCGGAGTTTGGGAATTTCTGTGTTAGTCTGCTTCTTTACTCACAATGAGCTCTAATTAAGAGATTTATCAAAACTCTCCAGGGGACCTTACTCACATTGCATACCTAATTTGAATCCTTGTTTGAATGCTCAAAAGTCAAACAATCCCATCTAATTCAAGTCAAACATCATGAATACTCAATTTTTCTAAATGTAAACTTTTTATATGTTAGAGGATAAAAAATACATTACAATTCTATTAAAGAAGAATATCAGAATTTCAAGTGAATTTAAATGTTTTCGTTATGTTTTGCAATAAGGATAATGAATATTATTTCATGTAGAATACATGATAAAAATAATGTTTACAGATTTTGATGAATGATTACATTTCAAGCAATTTATCAAATGTTCTCGTATTATTACAATTGTAGAATTGCTTACCTGTTTAACAAAATTTTGAAAAACATTCCTTTTCTACTTAATAAATATGTAAAGTGTTTTCTTCTTCATTGGCGCAACAGTCCTATTTTGTGCCAAGGCCATCTGCCTATTGGAAGATTTCTGGTCAAGATATGTTTTTCTTTTACGGGATTAGGTTTCAGCGCTACTCTCAACGGTCTACAGTCATGCAGGTACATTTAAAATAATAAAAAATAAAATCTAAATATTTAAATTAATTTCATTATTTGTACTTATCTAGAAAAAATGTCACAAAAATTTGCCCATATTTATAAAAATTAGGAATTTATGTTTTGGCTATGCGATTATTATCTAAACAGCCGAGATTTCAGCGATCTTCATCAGAATAATAAATTACACATAATAGTTAGCTGATTCAGTATACACATTATTTTTAAATTACACGTAGCAATTATCAAATGCACTTTAAGATACATATTATGGTTCAATCTATGAAATTAAATTCTTCTTTTTAGTTGCAAATATTATGTTTAAATAAAGAGAAAAAATATATTATCTTATTTTTACTTTGATTATTGTGAAATTTAAAAAAGTAAGAAAAAAAAAATGTAATTTATTATAATTTCTTTTAATTTGAAATAATGAAGATATTTTTATTAAAAATTTGTATGTTAAGAATAACGTTAGACCCTCTCTTTTCCGACTGCTACCCATTAAATGGTGAGTCTCCCTCTCTCCCACTAGAATCTTTCAATCTTCCTCAATATATACATATATTATAATATATTTAGATTTTCCAAATTATCTATAGGTTTTATATTATAACATTTCAAACTGGATAATATAATTCCAACGTCTCGGCCTATACTAAACCTTTAACTGATTCAAGAAAAATGTCCCTTTCAGGTTTCATGGGAACACGTTAATTTTTATTTACAAACATTATATCTACATAATTCCAGATTAATTCAAAATTATTTACAAAAAATGAAAATTAAAGATTTAAATTTGATTCACAAGTGAAATTCATTCCAAGAACAGAGATTTTCAGAGTTCTCGAGTCCACGGCGAATCTAAACATGTGGTATGGGCAGACATTAATTATCACACGGCGTGATACACGAAAACACAGGGGTCTCTCTCTGGAAATAGACGGGAAACCCGACCTGTTCTGCCACTTCAGAGAAAAGGAGAAAAACAACACTCTTTGTCGACTCGTCGTAGAACTCGATCCTTTCTTTTCCAAACACCTCTCTTTTAGAAAATCTGTCATCAAGGGGAGGGGGATCAACTTTCCTCACTTCTCATGAGTAGACACTTTCTCAGCCCATAGTCTATCCTCTTATCACGACGCAACAACTCATGGTGTAGTCCATAATCCATCTTCAATTGTTTCGACGTGTGAAGGTCGCACAGACAATCGTTAATTCCATGAGTTTCATTATACATGACACTGAATATCCCCTATCAAACCTGAGTGATACGTTGTTCTCATTAGTACAAAATACTAATTTTCATGCAATATAACTACCCACAACACTGCTTTTCTGCTGTCAATTTGAGTGATAGGGTGCTACAATATATACTTGTCCTCATAGAATATACATTCCTCTCTACTGGGAATAAAATGCCACAACTCTTCCTTGAGAAAAAATGCTACAAAGTGAATAACTTGCAGGAAAGCATTATGGACTCTTACGAAAAATTCGATTCATATTTTTCATTGTAATTCCTACTTAATATTTATAGGACTTTTTGTTATGCACAGCTGCCATTTGGTCCATCATTTAAATGTCAAAAAATGCAAATATTTTATATAAACATCTTAGATGTCTAGAAATGATACATGCTCGTTTAGTATTCCTGTCAGGATGTATATATAAAAGGATATTGCTTGTATTGCAGGATAAATCATTTTACTGTTATGTGACAATTTTAACAAAATTTAAATAGACAGCTAGTAAAAGAATAGAAAAAACCTTTTTATATTTTACATTTTTACTGCTGTAAAGTCTTCACCAAAGTTATATATGCTCATTTTAATTAAACAATTATGAATAGAATAAATAGAAAAGCTGAAAAATGAAAATTAATTAAAAAAACATAAAAATATTGACTTTGCAAATTTTATATTTTTTCTAAGCTATTTATTAGCCTTTCTTTTAAACCCCACAGTGTAGTTTAAATATTAAATATAGATATATATATATATATATTACTAAATACATTTGCAATTTAATTATTCTATTTCCGTACACTGAACTTATGGAAATGATACAAAAGTTTAAAAGTATATAAATATTTATTGTCAATACCAGAATAAGGAGAAAAAAAGAAATATTTGAAAATGGCTTAAAGGACCCCGTTAAACTCTTTCTACATTTAAAAAAAATATAGTTCTCTTATTAATACTGTCTAACTTTATTACATTTAATTATTTAATTTTTGTATTCAGAACAAAGAGCTTTATTTATTATCTAAAATAATATACACACTCAAAAGCCAAAACATATGACCACCTGCCAATAACGAGTTTGCCATATATACAGATATATGGAAAAGTGGTATTTAACTGTGTGGAAGTGGTATTTAACTGCTGCTGGAGATTCTATATATATATATAGAATCTCACTCCACCTGATCACGTGCCTTCCACGTCATCCAGGCAGTTCATTGCAAAATGTAGGGGTGGTCATCAAGAGCCAAAACATTATGAACCCTACATTTTGTAATATATATATATATATATATATATATATATATATATAAAATTTGAACTTTTTAACATATACAATTTCACAATTTTTTTTATTGTACCTTAATTAAAGTAATTTACCTTTTGTATTTAAGTAATTTTAGTATTATAATTTTATTTTATTTTTAGTAATTAGTAATTTTATTTTATTTGAGTAATTACCTTAATTAAAGTAATTTATCTTTGTATTTTTTTCATTTATTATTCCAATGTATAATTTAATTTCTAATTCATACATTTTTCAAATCTTTTAATTAAACCATTATAGATTACTCATTGCATCTCATTAGAGGAAGCTTGAAAATGATAGTTTTTATCATACATTATTTGGAGCAAAACGTATTTTTTGTTATAAAAAACATGGTGTTGTTTAAAATGATGAATTGATATGCCTTTCATAAACTGATATGCACTTCATGTTGTAGAGATGACCAGGGGGTAGTTCTCCAAGAGTTTCTTAAATAACATAAATGTGTGCTATTGATTTTTAACTAGTCCTTCTGATGAACATTAGCTCTTCTTCCTTCTTGTAGATCTACAATTCTGTATTTTATACGACATGTTCCATATCTGTGATAAATTATGCTAAGAAAATCCCTTTATTAGTATAAAATATCTACAAATATTTTCTGTTAATAGTTATTAGTAATTTAGTAAATGCATTTAAATTTAGAATATTAACGCAAACATTAACATATACAAAAAAAAGACTACAAAATTTCTAATATATTTAAAGTCTGGAAAGTGGGAATTCAAGAACATAATGGAAATCAATATAAATATTTCTAGATTAATAGAAAATGGAATTGTTTTGAAAGGACAAACTGAAACAAAAGGAATGGAATCTATACATCCACGAGAGTTTTATAATTTTTTGTATTCCTCCTCCAAGCACGCTTCATACTTGCTGTTAATTGCCTCACATGCCAAAATTATTTTATGGTATTGTAGTGCGGACTACATTTCAAATTTTCCTCATTAATTAGTTACTGTAAATTGCTTTTGGGACCAAAACAAAATAGTAGAAATATATTTTCTATACATTGAATCGTTTCAAAACTATTTCCTTATTAAAAAATTAAAATTTTTACAATTTTCTAAAATTGTTTTCCCTTGGCTGGCGAATAGTACTTCAGTCAAATCTGAGTGATGGGTTTATTATATATTTGACCAACAACATGTATTCTCTCTCCTGGGTTTGAAATGCCAAAATTCTTCTCGTGAGAAACAAATGCTACAATATTCAATTCTGTATCTTCTATCTTACAATCTGTATTTACTGTATTTTAATATCTTATTATCTATATCTTACAATCTGTATTTACTGTATCTTATTATCTTGTATCTTGTATCACAATTGTATCTTATTCGACACGTTCCATATCTATAGTAAATTATGCTAAGAAAAATACCTTTATTAGTATAAAATATCTACAAATGTTTCTGTTATTGTCAATTAGTAGTCTTGTAAATGCATATAAATTTAAAACATTAAGACATTAACATATAGAAAGAAGACTACACAATTTCTAAGATATTTAAATTTAAATTTGGAATTCAAGCACATAATGGAAATCTAAATAAATATTTCAAGATCAATAGAAAATGGAATTGTTTTGAAAGATAAAACTGAAACAAAAGCAACGGAATCTATACATTATTTTTTATTCCTTCTCCAAGCACGCTTCATACTTGTTGTTAATTGCATCATGGCCAAATCATTTTCATGGTATTGTAGTGCGGACTACATTTCAAATTTTTCCTCATTAATCAGTCACTGTAAATTGCTTTTGGGACCGAAAACAAAATAATAGAAATATATTTTCTATACATTGAATCGATTCAAAAACAATTTCCTTATTAAAAACTTTTTTTCTCGTCTGCCCGACGAACAGTACTTCAGTTTCCTTGTATTCAAAACGTAAAATCGATTAGAATATGGACAAAAGACATTAGCTCCATTCTTTTCCTTCATTATAATCGATAATTTTTTTTACTTCTTCTTCGCCGACGGGGAAAATTATTTGAAAAACTGTTTTCTAATGAGATCTCATGTCTGAAATAAAGTTTTGTTTTTCTCGAACAATCTTCAAAAAAGGTATTGGATGGAAATGATGCGTCCATATACTCAGTTGGCTATTGAAAATCTTCAATGACAATGGTAAGAAAGAATGGAATTCGAACTCCATCATGGATTTCGCTGTAGGGTGTGAAGAAATAAGAAAAGAATGCAAAACGATAACGATGACACATTCGCATGAAGATGGAATCGATAATTCGAATTGAATGCCTTGCTGAATCTATGAGGTTAAGAAAAAAAAGGAAGATTTTATGGTTATTTTCATAAATATTTATTGGTGTATTGTATTTCGAATTTTATTTAAATGCATCGATCATTGTTAAAAGAAATATATCAATCTATATCAGATATTTTTTTTGGGGTTATTGCTTGGAATATTTTATGAAATAATACTTTGTTCTGCTGTTTATTTTATTTTTTTTTCATCCGTGTTCGGTTTTATAAAAGCTTTTGTATCAAGAAAATTGTTTTCATAATTTTGTTTGAGCGAATATTTAGGGAAAATTATTTATTTAGCATAAACATCTAGATATTCTGTAGGCGTATTATGTTAGAAATAAGTCTTCCAGAAATATTTGATAATGTTTATGTTGATTCCATTTCAGAAAGAAATAAAAATATTAACAATATCAAAAACATTGAAAAATTATATTTATTAAAAATATTATTATTTATTATAATTAATTAATTATTAAAACATTAATATTACATATATGAATATTATTAATATTAATTAATCATTATTGATCAAAACAAATTAAATTCAAAGCGTTATACTTGCTAAGAAAAAATTACCAAACACATTTTTGAAAATTGATAATGCTCTTTTAGTCCGTTTATTTTAACTATTAAAATAGTTGTATTGTAATTTATAAACAATGTATAAAAATCAAACATACTTTATTTTCTTTACATTATGACCTCAAATTTATATACAAAAACATTTTAAGATAAAACACTGCATCGTTAATTTCAGACGACATATGAAATTGTATACTATATTTTGTTTCTCATAATTTATTTAAAATTTTGTTCCCAGTTTTTAGTCTTTTTGTGAGTAACGATGAATTAATTCTTAGAACTTGTTTTTTATTTAGTGAGATGAACAAGAATTTAGTTATTCGTAACATCTTTAGAAAGAATTTTTAAAATGTTAAACTATTTAAATCTTAATCAAAAAAATATAGTATTTTATTGATTAAAGTATTATAAAAGTATTTCTTCTTATGTTTGTGTTATTTGAAATATTCTGAATTTTTTTCTTTCTTCTGTTTTAATATAATAAAGAGAATATATTAAAAAGTTTAATTTGTATGTTGTTTTCTTAATATTTGATATTTTAAAATTTCATCAAGTCAATTTCAAATCTAGTTTTAAGTGAAACGTTATATGATCATTTTACTAAAACAACAACAAAAAGAATAAACTATCACTTTGTATGGTTTATTTTCTAAAATTTTAAAGTTATAATATCTAAAAAAAATTTGCAAATTTCTTTATGAAACATTAAAGAATGTTAAAATTTAAATTTAAAAAAACTAAAAAATATTAAAATATTTAAAAGAAAACTTAAATAAATAATGTAATTTATTAAATGTTATATTTGTTTTATGTCCTTAAAAATGACAATTAAAACACATTATATAGAATATATAACACATGAACATAAAGTTCACTTGAAAAAAAAAAATATTTTATTGTATACTTTGAAATAAAGCCCAAAAATATTTTATGCCATTTATGCCAGGTAATATGAGGGAGAAACTGACAGCGTGTCTAATGAGTTATTGTTATTATTATAGCAGCGTATATGATTATTTTTTTATTCTGGCAAATAAATTAGTTTCATTAAATCATTTATTTTCCTCTCTTTCGTTGCCATTATTTTTTTCTGTAGGTTTAAAAACTTCATAGCTTTTAAGCATTTTATATTTCATAACTTTATAAAAAAATAAATAAATAAAGTCATTTCCTATTTTTTTTTCACTTGCTTTAATAGAAAGATTCCATGCATTTAATATAAAATTTTCATTTGTTAATTTTTTAAAAATTTATCTGGCGCCATCTATTTAGTTAGAAATATATGCAACTTAAATCTAAAAAAACTAAAATTAATTAATTAAATTTAATTGCTTATACTTAAAATAAAATTTATTTAAAAAAAAAAATGTATTAACATAGGTCGTATCATCCATTAAAAGTTCAAAATGAAATTTGAACTCTAAAACAGTGGATGAATAAAAGCAAATGATCGGTTATTATTTTGTTAACGATTGAAAATTTGAACAAGATGTATATAGGCAGTACTGTGAGCTAATAGAAAGAATTGAAAAATAGTAAGAAAAAATAATATAGCTTTTTAAAGTTTTGTATTCTTCGTAACTTTTAATAAAGCATATGAATATTGGTCTTAGTAACGGTTGTTATTTACATTATTCCAATATGGCATCATTGAGTTATTTGTGTTTTTACAATATATTATCATCTTTTAACAAAAGACAGCTGAAAATTATTGGCTTGTATTTAATATTAAGTTTTAATTTAAAATATTATAGCAACTATTTATTATTTGGCTTCAAAAATAAAAAATTTTGAAGCCCTAAATATTTATTACGAGGTAAGTTAGGGTTTGATTTATTTTTTTTTACTTAAATAAATATCTATTTAAAAAGAAATAAATGTCGTATAACTATTCCCTCGTATCATGTTATTAAAATGTCTTCTCCAAAATCGAAATCATTAAATTTATTTTAAAATAAAGATATAATCACTCAAAAGAAAAAATGATCGGTTATTAATTTTCGTTTTAGCGCTCCAATTCAATTACGCCCAAGAATACCATTCGTCCCAAGAGCTCCCATACGTGTTTGTACTTGAAATACTTAACTACCCAACCTATCCTCCCACAACTATCCAACTTTTCTTAATGAAGGTTTAAGAACAAAATAATATAATCGCGATTGTTTGAAATTTAAAGACTATTTCTTCGTCGCCACTACGTGACGTGAAAACCTGGAACGACTCTCAAGAGGAAGTAAAATTAATCTTTAGGATTGGCAACGGTTGTATTTGAAAACGATGTTCTCTGTAATTGCATCTTTTCGGAATTTAATGAGTTATTTGTGTTTTTGACACTTTACCCATCTTTTGAGGATTTCAATGCAGTGTGTGAAATTATAATAATGTGAGCTTATCATTAGGTTAATTATTAATTAAATCTTTATATATAAATCAATAAAAATTTTCAGTTTTAATTAAAATTCAATAGTCTTGCGAAGCAAATGAATGGTTTTTGGAAATATGAAATTCAGTTATATAGATGCATTTTGTTCAAGTATATCTTGATTATATTATTGTTATTATTAGCTTTATGCGATTAGTTAGGTTTTGAATCGTCGCTGAATTTATTTATTTTTTTCCTGCTAATAAATCTAGAAATATTCGATATAGGTAATGTTTTGAAAATTAAATTTATCATTTAAATATTATCATCTAATTTACTTTTATTCATTATTCTTAGGAATTTGATTTATTATTCCAATTTATATTGTTTGTTAATATTTATTATTATATTAATTTTGATAAATCTTTGTCTTTAGTTAGCTAAGCAAAAATAAAGCAGTTACCCAAAAGAAAAAGTATTCATAATAATTCTTAAATTTTATTGTGTACGGTGTGTAGGTTGTGCAGTTCGATTGTTACTGGGTGTGGTTGGGTTGAAATACTTGACACATATTAGAGAACTCGCAGATTTATTTACACACCGCAAAAATACACTTATACAATATTTAACATATTTAAAGACATATAATTATACAGAACACTTGAACGACACCGTTACGGTGGTGCAATGGCTCGTTTGGGGAAGAATTATTCCAGGTATGCGCGTGATGCAGTGTAACGATGACAGCCCTCTCCAGGTGAGAGTTTCTGGAACAACATTATTAGCGGGGTTGCACTGAATATATATTTCCTTTCGGGATGCTAGATTACAAACGAATGCCTTCGTTTCTCAACAGATTGGCGCCGGTTGCTAAAACTGTATATCTTGGGTGAGAGTCTTGAGGCCCGTCAAAATCTCCTGAATGGCACAGGAGATCAGATTGATAATTTTCAGCAGTGCCTAGGCAATATAAGGCCTGTATTGCTCGTCCATTACATAAACCATATTAACCATCATACTAACCATTTATTAGTTTTTTGTAAAAGGTTCTTTTTTATCTAAATTAATAAAATCGTGAATTTATTAATATTATGTCAAACATATAGCATCTTTTTGCTCTTTATCTGATAAAAGATTAAATAACTAAATTTGTTTTGCTGCTTTTGCCTGAACTTCATTATTTAATTTATGGACATGAGTGTATTTTTTAACCTATACATTCTATATTGTTCATATAAAATTATATTCAAAAATATTTTATTTAGAAATGTTTTTACTTTCGCACAATGTATGAACCACTAAATAATGCATTTTGATTGGCTGCGAAGTTAATTATCCAATTTCAATTTGTTCATTATCCAATACAATTTCCAATTTGTTCATTATCCAATCCAGTATTTTATGTATCGAAAATAATCTAATACATTTTATGTTTAGAAAAGTAAACTTTTATGAAATTTTTTTTTTTTTGAAAGGCATGTTTTTAAAAGAGAAACATTAAATTTAAATTTGTGTTTAAACATTAATGTTATATTTAAACATACTGAATATGTTAAAAAAAAAAAAAAGAAACTTGAAAACTCATAAATTATACAAAGATAGAATTTGTTAATTATGTTAACAATATTTGCTATGAAAAAATTTTTACTGTTTGTTGTCATATAATGTAAATGATGTAATAAAATATAATTTAGCATTACTCATTTTCTTAGAATTAATTTTTTTGATAGTTATTTTTCTTTCTTTTAACGTTTCATTAATATTTCTCATTATTTTATTTTTTATTTTATTTAAGTGCTTCATTTCAAATTAAACTAATTAGCAAAATGTTAGCAAGAACAGTAGAAAATATCTTATTTCATTACTGTAATAAAAATCCAGTCACAAAAATATTTCTCAACCTAAAATTATTGTACAAATAAAGTAGAAGTAAATGAGAAAAACATGTTTCAATGTTTGCATAAAACAGTATAATAACCTCTTATTTCATTATTGTAATAAAAAATTCCAGTCACACAACATTTTGTGAGCTAAAATAATTGTCTAAATAATGCTGAAATAAATAAAGAAAAACATATTTAATTACGGAATATGCGTTTCTCTTAATGTAAACTATCTCGAGTTATTTTTTTAGAGTAACATATAATAATATATTATTTAAACATTTTTAACATTTACCATTGTTATTTACACAAATCATGAATTGGAAAAATGTTTATAAATTAAATTACATCGTTATAATAAGTGAAACTTTTCAAAATATAAAATCTGTAAATGAATATTTCATGTTGTGTAAAATTATCTTTCAATAACAAAAATTTTCACAAAAATATCTAGATTAAATACAGATATTTTTACATAATACAGATGTTATACATTAATACTTATTATTTATAGTAATTACTAATTATTCATTATACATTACAGATTTTTTTTTACAAAAATATCTGTATTAAAAATATTCTAAACATTTAATTGAAATAAGATATTAAAACATTATTCGAAAAATATTTTCTTTAGATAGTTTTTAAAGAAAAAAAATTATACATATTTCCACAAATAGTTTAATTTAAAATAAAAAAATATGTTTCACTGTAATTTATTATAATTTAGATCAACAGAAATGAACTATATTTTGAAGTTTAGTTTACAATTATAAAATTACAAATGTCAAAAAATTACATTTAAAAATTAGCTTTTGAAGTAAACTAAAATAATACATTATATTAAACATTTTATATTTCAAGTTTATGAAATAAATATACCATTAAAATATCTTTATACAATTTTACTTTCAGTAGATATCTAAAAATTTATAAAAAATGAAAAGAAACTGATATAAAATAAATTTTAATATTTAACATATAATACAAAGATCGGAAATTTTTGTTATATAAAATTTTCAGTTAAAATTAAAAAAAATATTTTAACTAAAATTTATAGAAAATATTCAATACAAAGTGATGATTAATGAAAATGAAAATTAAAAACTATTTTAACAGAAATTTATAGAAAATAATCAATACAGAGTAATAGCATAAATGAAAATTAAAAACTATTTTAACAGAAATTTATAGAAAATAATCAACACAAAGTAATAGCATAAATGAAAATTAAAAACTATTTTAACAGAAATTTATAGAAATTAATCAATACAGAGTAATAGCATAAATGAAAATTAAAAACTATTTTAACAGAAATTTATAGAAAATAATCAATACAGAGTAATAGCATAAAATGAAAATTAAAAACTATTTTAACAGAAATTATTGAAACTGAGTACTTATTTAAACAGAAAAAACTATTTGAAACAGAAATTTATAGAAAATAATCAATACAAAGTAATATGAAAATTAAAAACTATAAATGAAAAAATTTAACAGCATAAAAGAAAATTATATTTTAACAGAAATTTATAGAAAAAATAATCAAAGTAATACATAAAATGAAAATTTTTTAACAGAAATTTATAGAAAATAATTCAGAGTTAGCATATGCTAAGATTATTATATTTTAACAGAAATTTATAGAAAATAATCAATACAGAGTAATAGTATAAATGAAAATTTTTAACAGAATTATATTTTAATCAATAAATTTATAGAAAATAATCAACACATATTTTTAATTTTCATTTATGCTGAAAATTACTATTTTAACAGAAATTTATAGAAAATAATCAATAAAGAGTAATAGCATGAATGGCGAGAATTATATTTTAAGAAACTTACCTAGCATAAAATGAAAAGTTAACAGTTAACAGAAATGTAAATCGACAGATGGCAGAGATTTTTTAAGATCCTTCATTGTCGAAGCTCTGAAAGATGGCAGCAATCAGTCAGTTCAAATAACTAAAGATTTTTTTTTTTCTTGTTACTTGAAAATCAATAGTTTTTTTAGCCGAAGAACCAATTCCTTGATCTTATTTTAAGAGGTTGCAAATACAATTTCAGTCCGTCTGTGATGAGAGAAAGATTCACTGTGGCAAAAAGAAACAAATTTTAGCTCATGTGGAAGAATTACTTTTAAAGATTTTTCTTCCCTTTCCATGGTATTTCCCTTTCTTAAACAAAAATAAATATATTTTTAATACACCTCATTGCATAAGATATTACATTTATTTACCGAGTAAAACTAAGCTGTTTTAAATGCGAAAGAGAAACGAATGTTGAAGATTTTTTTTCCCCTTTGTGATAAAAAGAAAAAATAATAATAAAAAAATGTTTCTTCAAATGGTGCAGTTTATATTTATTTTTTGCCCAAAAATAAAAATTATAATTTATTTTATAAAGGATTTTTTCACTATCATTCTCTTGAAAGATTTTTTGTCAAAGTGGAAGTAAATTAAATTCAATAAAAGCAACTATTTTAATAATATTTATATTCATTACTTTCCACAATCTTTTAATTCTCAAGGGACGTAATATAACAATTGTTACTGAATAAATGGATGTATTATTCAGTTACTTAAATAATTTTTGATAGAAAGTTTATTGCTTATAAATTTCAATTAATTACAGAAATACACGATTGTAAAAGTTTAAATAAATATTGTTAATTAACAGTTTTGTATATTTACTGAGCTATATTTATTAAATTTTATTTACTGATTATTTAATTACTCGTATTAATTATTTTAACCCAGAGCTTTACTATAATTATTCTTGAATATTAATAAATTAAATTCATTTAAATAATGATTTCTACAAATTAAAATTACTGTGAAGTAATGAAGTATTTTTGAGGTCTTATTCTATGAATGTAGGAATCTGTAAAAATGTATTTCTGAGTAACTGGTCAAAGATGAAAATTGTGGATCTACTGTTTTATTGTTTTTCTCAGAAGTCTTTTAAAAACAAGAAAGTTATGTCTTTATTAACAAATTACTAATAATTTTTTATTCGCTTGAATCATTAAAAAAGTACACCTCTTTGTTAATAAATGGAAAGAAAATTTCAATTAATATAATTTTTTATTTTATAAACAACAGCAGTCAAAATTTATAATATTTTAATAGAATATAAAAATTTACGGCCAAATCGCAAGAAAGGCGCCGTTGGCATTTGGCGACATTTTATGGCACTCCCAACTGAGCGATAAATCGCCAGATGTGGTAACATTGTATTATTTGCGATTCATTACATAATCGAAACTCGTTACTTGGCACACTTTGAAAAAGATTTTTTGACGACAAATCCCAACGGCCTCTATTCTGCTTTAATACCAAATTTAGTATTCTGAAAAGTATTTTTATTTTTCCTCTTTAGCAGACATTAATTAATATAATAATTAGTGACCCACATTTTGAGACACACAACATTAATTATTTAAAAGCATCACTCAAAATAAAATCTTAATGAGTGACAAAATGAGACATTTTTTTTTTTTCCTTAAGACTGAGAAAAAATAGAGCCATTACTACAAAAATACAAATAGAATCCAAAAGATAAATAATTCATATCTTTCTTAACAAATTTTTGGTGTCTTACAGAATTGGCATTCTTACATTATTTAATTTGCTGTAATTTTTTATTAGTATCTCATTTATTCTATTCTCTACTGTGGCCAATGCTTGCTATCATGTAATTGTTTAAATATTCATTTAATATAAATTAGTAATCGAAGATTGACTTGAATTTTATAAAATTTGTACTGTTAATGAATTAAGGATAATTTGAAAATAATTCAGGATCTTTTTTCCTTATTTTGTTAATTTTTTTTGAAAGTCTTCTTTTAAATGTATTTGGAGAAGACATTTAATGGTTTCTTTAAAAAATTCTAACATTTGCTATTCGACATTAGATTAGTAATTCGTGATTATGATAATTAAATGATACCAATTTAATAAAATTATTATTAATCTACATAATTAATATAAAAATCTCTGTTTATATAAAACTTTGCCATTCAATGTTTTTTTTTCTTTGCCATTCAATTCTTTATACTTTCACTAAATTTAAAATTGGACGCATTAAATAACCTTCTTTTCCTCAAACAAATGGAAAGGAAATATTACGACTTATATAATAAACCAATATTTTAAATTAATGAGAATTAAAAATTAATACATTTAATTTTAAGATTTAATACAGTTGATTGTTAATTTCTTCACAAGGTAACTTCAGAATTTGTGTCAACTGATCATTTGAAATTAAAATTTTACCAATTTATTTTAATACACAAAAAGTTGAAACATTAATTTCGCTTTTAAGATACTTGAATTTATTATTCGATATCTATACCAATAAAAGCGACCGCTTATGAATATATTTTTCACATAGAACATAATTCAATAATATTATTAATTATAATTCGATTCCTATTAATAATAAATTAATTAAATATTTATAAATAATAAATGACTATATAAAAATAATATAATAATAATTAAGAATAATAATTTTTAATCTTCGAATAATATTATTAGTCGCTATTGATTAAAGTAAAACTATTGAGCTTGCCAGCCAAGAGGCAAAATTAAAATTATTGAATTATTCTATAAAATATTTTAATCCTGTTAAATAACTCAATTCATTTTAACATTGATTTATTTTGAAATAAGAGTGTTTATTTATATGTCGATTGTACTGTTTTTATGATAGAATACTTGAGAACTGATCTAAAGTATTCTATCATATATCTTTTAAACATAGAATTTTTGTGCTTGCATTAAATGCTCGAATAAACATTTGCATTAAATGCTCGACTTTGCTCTTATTGCCTTAAGAACAAAGTCGAGCATTTAATGCAAATGTTAACAAATAACTTCCTCAAGGTTTATTGATTTTGTTCTTTACGTAACGTAAATGGGTTTTCTGAATAAGCAGCTTAATAACTTTTCTTTGTTCGATTTGTCTCAGCCCTCATCACTTCTACATTTTATATTCTCCTGTTGTGTTACGCGGTCTCGTGGCTAGAACTTTGGTACCATAGACTTCCGGTTCGAATCCTTGTTGTGGCATGAATGTTCACTAGCGGTTCGGAATCCACTTTGAACTGTAGGTACCTGTCTCTTTAGCTCTGGTATGCACAAAATGGCTATAGAACGACAAATCAAACCAAACCTCTAGTGTTATATAGATTGCCATAATGGACTATAAAATCAATATAAATTCATTACTGTTTATTACTTTAAACAGTGATTCT
The DNA here is from genome assembly GCA_021605095.1 of Caerostris extrusa. Lineage (NCBI taxonomy): Eukaryota > Metazoa > Arthropoda > Arachnida > Araneae > Araneidae > Caerostris > Caerostris extrusa. The sequence goes on from BPLR01007222.1 coordinate 53,096, forward strand.
CAAACAGTAATTTCCATAAATATACTTCCTGTAATTGCGAAATAGGAATGAACTGTGCACTAGAGTTGGGAATAACAGTTAATTTTTTCATTATTGGTGTTAATATAAATTAACACCAGTGGGGTTCCAGGCAATGAGAAAGCCGACTTCCTGGCTAAAAGGGGGCTTTAATCACACAAAAAATATCTCGTCCTATACCCTTCCACTCTGTCAAATGATCAATTAAAGTCCGCGCTCAAGAAGACCTCTATAACCGTGTTTCCTAAAAGTCCTAGAAGAATGCTATCTCAAATCTATGTAATGGTCCAAGGCGTAGAGCAGTCGCTCATTTCCGACTAGCCACTGGACATGACTGCCTGCTTAAACATCTTTTCAGACTCAAAATTGTTCCTTCCCCGATATGCACTCTACACAGATCTGGAGAGGCCATGGACTCCACGCATCTACTTCACTGTCCCTGCTCTGAGCAAGACTTTTCTCGCCGAGCGATATTGTGAGGCTAGAGATATGTTAGATTAATGAACTCTTTTGCAGCATGTTTTGTTGTTTTTGTTCTTTTTTATTTTTCATTGTTCTGTAACTATTCATAACCTGCCATTGGAAATAAAAAAAATATATATAAATTAACAGATAATTTTAGCCGTTAAATCGAACTCTCCTTAAGTCTTTTATGTGGGGTTAAGTTTTAAATATTATACAACTAACATCATTAATTTGAAGTATAACTTAGAATATATTTATCGTGAGACCTTTCAAGAGAAATATTATATTATTGTGTTATATTTTTTGTATCTAACAATTGCAGTCATTTTTTTTCAAAAAATTAAATTCTCTAATTTAATATATTAGAATAAAATAATTAAACAATCGCATTTTCATTTAGTTTCTTTTCTTAAAATTTATTTTTAGAAAATTTGTGTGGTTAAAAATTTTAAAACACTATAAATATGCTGATTAATTAAAAAAATATTTATGATCATAAAAATTCTTTAAAAAGAACGATAAAACAAATGTCATTTTGAATACTTAAATATTAATAACTTTTTCTTCAATGCCTTTTCGAAAAGATGACAATTATAAATTTATGCATAAAAAAAAAAATCGATTTGCTGATCCAGAGATAATCTGTTGATCCATCTGTAAAATCTATTCTCTGTTAAAATAAACTATTTTAGAAAAAAAAAAAATTGCATTTTTTTTTTTAATATATTAAGGAAAAAGAATATTCATCTCGGTTTTATTTAACATTCTTTTATTTCAACAAGTATTTTTGATAACAAAAATTGATTAAAATTGGTGAATTAGAATTAAATAAAGCATATCTATCATTTAATATGTATTGCATGTATTAATTAAAAAAATATTAAAATGCAAAAATGTCTACATAAAAAAATTTAATAAATAGACACAGAAATGTTCTATAAAATGTTTAAATTTAAATACGCTAAACTTACGTTGGGTTAAAAAAAACACAGCCGCGAGTGGGATACTTGAATTAAATTGAAGTTAAATTTTACGCAAACTCTGGAGTAGTTCGCTATTTCTCGTCAGCATATTTAAATTAACAGTTACGTTAATATTTACATATCTGAAACATTTTGAAATACATTATTAGCTTTGAATTGTTGCAATTTTTTTCAGCAGTGTTTGAATTTCTTGGCAACTCTTAATAATCCATCCCTATAAAAATGTTGAAATATTTTAATAGGCGTCAAAATCAACTGCTTATACCAAAGTGCTTGTTATCAGCAGAGTTGAATCTATTGATGTTAAACTTGACCTAATTTCAAAGCTCTGTTAAAACTGTTGAAATCAAGTGCTAAAAAGTACATGACTCTAAACGCCATCTAACGCCAACGTCGAGTATTTCTATTAAAAGCAGTTAAACCGTTAATTTTTCGTTTCGAATAGAGTAGATCGCTAATTCTCGTCATCTTACTTAAATTAACAGTTACTTTAATATTTACATATCTGTAAGCATTTCCAACTACATTATTTCTTAATGCGAGTTACATTATTTCTCTAAAAGAGTATTGGGAGCTTAGAAATGCTGTCATTAGTTAAACAGCGTTTGAATTTATTGCTGCTACAGGATGACTTAGGCTATTAAAGTGATTATATTTGCTTATGTTCAATATAAAAGAGTTATTTAAATTTAAAGAAAATAAGCTTATTTCATATAAAAAGAAAAAGTGTAAAACATATAAGTTATGCTAAATTTTGTGAATATGTTGTATTAAATAAAGTTAGTAAATAAAAATTGTACCTTTTAATATAAATGAATTAATTGTAATGTTCAAATTTTTAGAAATGTTTGACTTCGCTTCTTCGGTCTTTTAAGAACACAATTAGAACAAAATCGAGCATTTAACGCAAATGCAAACGGATAACATCCCCGAGACTTATCAGTCTACCTCCTCTTTTACAATAGTTTGGCGTCTTACTGAATAAGCAGTTTAATTCCTGTTCCTACTTTATTCGGTTTGTCTCAATCCTTATCAGTCTTTCTTTTATTCTCTGCTCTTGCGTTGTCACTGCTTGTTATTGGGTGATAGCAGAAAATGGAAAAAAATGCTATAAAGATGGACTAGCACTATCGATTTTATGTTTTCTTTTGTCTGGTTAAAAAAATATGGAATCTTACTCGGCTGCGTATCAATAAAGACACTTTCACGCGTTACACTTTCACGCGTCAGAGAGAAGAATGACATTCAACATTTATTGAATTTCTTTTTAAAAGGAAATATTTTTTTGTGTCTGTAATGTTTTTTATCCATTTTGAGGTACAAGAAATGTCCGGTATATTGACTGGTGGCGGTGTTCTTTTTCAGAAAAAGGGTTATTCAAGTCGCTACTCACCTGCAGTATTTTATTATTTTGTAGTAAGTAGCCGCCTGTACTATTTTCTTGCTTTCGAAAACGTATCATTTATTCAGTTACATTCTCATTGAAAATCGTTAAACTCAGGCACAATTAATTATTTAATGATCAAAATATGTATTCAAAGCACTAGATATAAATTCGGTAAACAATTGAAGTTGATGTCCTAAATTATTAATTGTTTGACGCTACATTTTATTATGAATTCAGGAATTGATTTTTATAATAACAAAATTGCTTTATTTTTCTTATGGACAATAAAGTTTTCATTATGCTAAACATAGCATACAAAAATAGCGTACAAAATACATACTCTAACAAGTAGTTAAATATTTCCATGAATCAATATGTGAATCTGGGAAAATTTTTGTGATATTATTCCATTAATCTTTCTAATGGAAAAATATTTTTCCATTAAAAAGATTAATGAATTAGTTCGTGAATATTTTGTTTATTTATGTAAATATAATTAGTTTTTACATTAATTATTTAAAATTATTTGTTGATTTGCATACTTCCAAATATACTTCTGATTATATATCATATTTATTTCCCCTAAATGTATAATGTAACATGTTATACAAATTTATATAACATGAAATCATATGTCACATATACAATATAAATTGTTTTGTTAAATAATTTTCGATTTATATCAATAGCATACAGCATAAATTAACTCTAAAATTCTTATTAGAGAATTCAATTTTAGTTGAGTGACGATTAATTACGAAATTATTTTAATTAAGAAATAAAAATATATTTCACATAAACAGAAAGTGCAAATAATTTAAATTATGCTTAATAATGTGAATATAAGATATTACTTTTAATGAAAATAAATTAGTAAATAAAACCTTTATACCTTTTAATATAAATGAATTAATTATAGAATTCAAATTCTTAGAAACGTTTGACGTCACTTCTTCAGTCTTTCAAGAACACAATAAGAACAAAATCGAGCATTTAACGCAAATACAAACGGATAACATCCCCCTGAGATTTATCAGTCTACCTCCATTTTACAATAGTTTGGCGTCTTACTGAATAAGCAGTTTAATTCCTGTTCCTACTTTATTCCAATCCTTATCAGTCTTTCTTTTTATTCTCTGCTCTTGTGTTGTCACTGCTTGTTATTGGGTGATAGCAAAAAGGGGAAAATGCTATAAAGATGAACTAGCAGTATCGATTTTATGTTTTCTTTTGTCTGGTTAAAAAAAATATGGAATCTTACCGGCTGCGTATCAATAAAGACACTTTCACGCGTTACTGTCAGAGAGAAGAATGACATTCAACATTTATTGAATTTCTTTTTAAAAGGAAATATTTTTGTGTTGTAATGTTTTTTATCCATTTCCATGTATTCAAAGCAATAGATAAAATGACGTGAACATTGGTGTTGAATTGAAGCTCTAAAATATTAATTGTTTGACGCTATATTTTATTACGCATTCAAGAATTGATTTTTGTAATAACAAAATGGTTTTATTTTTCTTATGTGCATTAAAGTTTTCATTATGTTAAACATAGCATACTAAAGTGGTATACAAACACATACATAGCATACAAAATGAATACCCTATAAAGTAGTTAAACATTTCCACGAATCAATTTGTGAATCTGTGGAAAATATTTTTTGATATTTATCCATTAATCTTTCTAATGGAAAATATTTTCCATTAAAAAGATTAATGGACTAGTTTGTGAATAGTTTCTAAAAGTTTTTCTTTTTATGTAAATATAATTAATTTTCACATTAATTATTTAAATTTTTAGTGATGTGCATATTTCCAAATAAGCTTATTTATTATCTGATAATATTTATTTCTCTTAATGTATAATTATGTAAAATTATAAAGTATCATATATGCAAATATATACACTGAAGTGACAAAAGTCATGGATAGCAATATGCTAATTTTCAGATGGCAGTAGCATCGCGTAGAACAGGTATAAATGCGCAGTGCTTTCGCAGAGCTTTCATTTCTGTTCAAAGTTATTCATGTGAAGAGGTTTTGACGTGATGATGACCGCACGACGGGAATTAACAGACTTTGAACGCGGAATGTTAGTTGGAGCTAGACGCATGGGTCATGCCATTTCGGAAATCGTTAGGGAATTCAACATTCCCAGATCCACTGTGTCAAGAGTGTGCCGAGAGTATGAAATTTCAGGCATAACATCCCACCATGGACAGCGCAGTGGTCGACCGCCCGCACTTAACGACCAAGACCGGCGACGTCTGCAAAGAAAAAATTCTAACAGACAAGCAACACTGCGTCAAATAACCGCAGAAATCAATGTGGGGACGTACAAGGGACTTGTCTGTTAGAACTGTGCGGAGAAATTTGGCTTTCTTAGCTATTCCAGCAGAAGACCGACTCGAGTGCCTTACTGACAGAACGACATCGCTTGCAGCGACTCTCGTGGGCACGTGAGCATATCGGTTGGTCCCAGATGAATGGAAAACCGTGGCCTGGTCCGATGAGTCACGATTTCAGTTGGTAAGAGCTGATGGTAGGGTTCGAGTGTGGCGCAGACCCACGAAGCCATGAACCCAAATTGTCAGCAAGGCACTGTTCAAGCTGGTGGTGGCTACGTAATGGTGTGGGCTGTTTTTTCATGCATGGACTTGGTCCTCTGGTGCGACTGGACCGAACATTGACTGGAAATGCTTATGTTCAGCTACTTGAGATCACTTGCAGCCATTCATGGACTTCATGTATCCAAACACGATGGGATTTTTATGGATGACAATGCGCCATGTCACCGGACCACAACTGTTCGCGATTGGTTTGAAGAACATTCTGGACAATTCCAACGAATGATCTGGCCACCCAGATCGCCCGACATGAACTCCCATCGAGCATTTATGGGACATCATCGAGAGGTCTGTTCGTGCCCAAAATCCTGCACCATCAACGCTTTCACAATTATGGACGTCTATCGAGACAGCATGGCTCAATATTCCTGCAGAAGACTTCCAACGACTTGTTGAGTCCATGCCACGTCGAGTTGCTGCACTTCGCCGGGGCGTAAGGAGGGCCGACACGATATTAAGAGGTATCCCATGACTTTATCACTTCAGTGTAATATCAAATCATATATTATGTATACAAAATAACCTGTTTTGTTGAAAAATTTTCGATTTATATTAATAGGTTACAGCATAAATTAACACTAAAATTCTTAATAGAGAATTCAATTTAGGTGGCTGACAATTAATTACGAATTATTTTAATGAGAAAGTAATAATATATTTCACAAAAAAGAAAGTGTAAAACATTTAAATAATGCTTAATTATATAAAATATGTGGTATTACTGATAATGTTTTCATTAATAATTAAGTAGTAAATTGTAAATAAAAAGTATACCTTTTTATTATAAATAAATTTACTATAACGTTCCAATTCTTTAGAAATGTTTGAGGTCGCTTTTTTAAGTCTTTTTAGAACACAATAAGAACAAAAATCTAGCATTTAAAGCAAATGCAAACGGATAACACCCCCGAGACTTATCAGTCTAGCTCCTCTTTTACAATAGTTTGGCTTCTTACTGAATAAGCAGTTTAATTCCTGTTCCTACTTTATTCAGTTTGTCTCAATCCTTATCAGTCTTTCTTTTATTCTCTGCTCTTGTGTTGCCACTGCTTGTTATTGGGTGATAGCAGAAAAGGGGAAAATGCTATAAAGATGGACTAGCAGTATCGATTTTGTGTTTTATTTTGTCTGGTTAAAAAAACATGGAATCTTACTCGGCTGCGTATCAATAAAGACACTTTCACGCGGTACTGTCAGAGAGAAGAATGACATTCAACATTTATTGAATATCCTTTTTAAAAGGAAAATATTTTTGTGTCTAATGTTTTTTATCCATTTTTGAGCTGCAGGAAATGTTCGGTATATTGAGTGGTGGCGGTGTTCTTTTCAGAAAAAGGGTTATTCAAGTCGCTACCACATGTAGTATTTTATTACTTTTGTAAGTTGCAGCCTATAGTATTTTCTTTGCTTCAGAAAACAGATCATTTATTCAGTTGCATTCTCCATGATAATCGATATACTCATGTATGATTAATTATTTAATGATACAAATGTGTATTCAAAGCAATAGATAAAAATTGATGAACATTGGGTGTTGAATTGATGTCTTAAAATATTAATTGTTTGACGCTATATTTTATTATGCATTAAAGTATTGATTTTTCTAGTAACAAAAAATAGTTTTACTTTTCTTATGTGCATGAAAGTTGTCATTATGTTAAAATAAACATAGCACCAAAAGTGACAGACAAGTGCATATACAGCTTACAAAATGCATACATTCATTAGTTAAACATTTCCACGAATCGATGTGTGAATCTGGGAAAAATATTTTTTGATATTTATTCCATTAATCTTTCTAATGGAAAAATATTTTCCATTAAAAGATTAATAATGAATTAGTTTGTGAATATTTTGTTTTTTTTCTTCATGTAAATAAAATTAGTTTTTACATTAATTATATAACATTATTTGTTGTTGTGCATATTTTCAAATATGCTTCTGATGATAAATCATATTTTTTTCCTTAATGCATAATTATGTAAAATTATAAAGTATCCTGTATACAAATATATAACATGAAATCAATGTCATATATACAAAAATAACTTGTTTTGTTTATAATTTTTTTGATTGATATTAATAGAATTCAGCATAAATTAACTCTAAAATTCTTAATAAATTCTTCATTGAGAATTCAATTTTAGATGACTGACAGTTAATTACGAATTATTTTAATTCGAAAATAAAAAATTTATTTCACATAAAAAAAAGTGCAAAACATTTAAATTATGCTTAATTATATGAACATGTAATATAACTTTTAATGAAAAGAAATTAGTCAATAAAAAATGTAACTTTTGATATAAATGAATTAACTATAACGTTCAAATTCTTTATAAATTTTTGACGTCGCTTCTTCAGTCCTTTTAGAACACAATAACAACAAAATCGAGCATTCAACACAAATGCAAACGGATAACATCCCCCGAGACTTATCAGTCTACCTCCTCTTTTACAATAGTTTTGGCGTCTTACTGAATAAGCAGTTTAATTCCTGTTCCTACTTTATTCGGTTTGTCTCAATCCTTATCAGTCTTTCTTTTATTGTCTGCTCTTGTGTTGTCACTGCTTGTTATTGGGTGATAGCAGAAAAAGGAAAATGCTATAAAGATGGACTAGCAGTATCGATTTTATGTTTTCCTTTTGTCTGGTTAAAAAAATATGGAATTTTACTCGGCTGCGTATTAATAAAAGACACTTTCACGCGTTACTGTCAGAGAGAAGAATGACATTCAGCATTTATTTAATTTCTTTTTAAAAGGAAATATTTTTGTGTCTGTAATGTTTTTTATCCATTTTGAGCTACAGGAAATGTTCGGTATATTGAGTGGTGGCGCTGTTCTTTTCCGAAAAGGGTTATTCAAGTCGCTACTCACCAGCAGTATTTTATTATTTTGTAAGTAGCAGCTTGTAGATTCTTGCTTTAGAAAACATATCATTTATTCAGTTGTATTCTCATTGATAATCGATACAGTCATGCATAATTAATTATTTATTGTTACAAATATGTATTCAAAGCACTAGATAAAAGTACGGTGAACATTAGGTGTTGAATTGAAGTCCTAAAATATTAATTGCTTGACGCTATATGTTATTATTCATTCAAAAATTGATTTTAAATAATAAAATGGTTTTGGTTTCTCTTATATGCATTACAGTTTTCGTTAGGTTAAACATAGCATACAAATGCATGTATAGCTTACAAAATACATACACTATTAAGTAGTAAAATATTTCAAAGAATCAATTTGTGAATCTGACAAAAATATTTTTCGATAATTTATTCATTAATCTTTTTAATTGAAAAACATTTTCCATTAGAAAATTTTGTGAATATAAGTTTAGGTAAGTTTTGAATATTTTTTAGTTTTATTTATGTATGTAAATATAATTGTTTCCACATTAAGGATTTAAAATTATTTATGATGTACATATTTTATGTACATATTTTATTTTATTTTACATATGCGCATCAATATTTGATGGTGTATTATATTAATTTCTCTTAATATATAATTATGTAAAATTATAAAGTATCATATATACAAATACATAACATCAAATCATATATCATGTATACAAAATAACCTGTTTTGTTTAAAACTTTTCGATTTTATTAATAAAATAGAACATAAATTATCTCTAAAAGTCTTAACAAATTCTTAATAGAGAATTCAATTTTAGAGGAATGACAGTTAATTACGAATTATTTTAATTAGAAAATAAAAATTTATTTCACATAAAAAGAAAGTGCAAAACATTTAAATTATGCTCAATTATATGAACATGTGGTATAACTTTTATTGAAAAAATTAGTAAATAAAAATTGTACCTTTTAATATAAATGAATTAACTATAACGTTCATATTCTTTAGAAATGTTTGGCATCGCTCTTCAGTCTCTTTAAAACACAATGAGAACAAAAGCGAGCATTTAACGCAAATGCAAACGGATAACATCCCCGAGACTTATCAGTCTATCTCCTCTTTTACAATAGTTTTGCCGTCTTACTGAATAAGCAGTTTAATTTCTGTTCCTACTTTATTCGGTTTGTCTCAATCCTTATCAGTCTTTTCTTTTATTCTCTGCTCTTGTGTTGTCTCTGCTTGTTATTGGGTGATAGCAGAAAAGGGAAAAAATGCTATAAAGATGGACTAGCAGTATCGATTTTATGTTTTCTTTTTGTCTGGTTAAAAAAATATGGAATCTTACTCGGCTGCGTATCAATAAAGACACTTTCACGCGTTACTGTCAGATAGAAGAATGACATTCAACATTTATTGAATTTCTTTTTAAAAGGAAAAAATTTTTTTGTGTCTGTAATGTTTTTTATCCATTTTGAGCTACAGGAAATGTTCGGTATATTGAGTGATGGCGGTGTTGTTTTCAGAAAAAGGGTTATTCAAGTCGCTTCTCACCTGTAGTATTTTATTATTTTTATAAGTAGCAGCCTATAGTATTTTCTTGCTTTAAAAAACTTATCATTTATTCATTTGAATTCTCAATGATAATCGATAAATTCATGTATATTTAATTATTTAATGATACAAATATGTATTCAAAGCGTTAAATGAAACTTCGGTGTACACTAGGTGTGAATTGAAGTCCTGAAACATTAATTGCTTGACACTATATTTAATATGCATTCAAGAATTGATTTTTGTGTTAACAAAATAGTTTTATTTTTCTTATGTGCATTAAAGATTTCATTATATTAAACATAGCACACAAAGGGGCATACAAATGCATATATAGCATACAAAATACATACATTCATTAGTTAAACATTTCCACGAATCGATGTGTGAACCTTGGAAAAATATTTTCCGATATTTAATCCATTAATCTTTCTAATGGAAAAATATTTTCCAGAAAAAGTAAAAAAGGTAAAAAGGATTCAAAGCAATAGATAAAGATTCGATAAACATTGGGTGTTGAATTGAAGTCCTAAAATATTAATTGTTTGACACTATAAATTAGTATTCATTTAGGAATTTTTTTGTAATAATGAAAAAGTTTATTTTTCTTATGTGCATTAAAGTTTTCATTATGTTAAACATAGCATACGAAAGTGGCATACAAATGCATATATAGCATACAAAATGCATACTCTTACAAGTAGTTAATTATTTCCACGAATTAATTTGTGAATCAGGGGGAAAATATTTTCTGATAGTTAATCCATTAATCATTCTAATGGAAAAAAAATATTTCGCATTAGAAAGACTAATGGATTACTTTGTGAATATTTGTAAGATTTTATTTATGTAAATATAATTAGTTTTTACGTTAATTATTTAAAATTACTTGGTGAAGTGTATATTTAAAAATGTTATCTGATGATGTATCATATTTATTTCCCTTTAATGTATAATTATGTAAAAATATAAAGTATCATATACACTGAAGTGACAAAAGTCATGGGATACCTCTTAATATCGTGTCGGCCCCTCCTTTCGCCCGGCGAAGTGCAGCAACTCGACGTGGCATGGACTCAACAAGTCGTTGGAAGTCTTCTGCAGGAATATTGAGCCATGCTGTCTCGATAGACGTCCATAATTGTGAAAGCGTTGATGGTGCAGGATTTTGGGCACCAACAGACCTCTCGATGATGTCCCATAAATGCTCGATGGGATTCATGTCGGGCGATCTAGGTGGCCAGATCATTCGTTGGAATTGTCCAGAATGTTCTTCAAACCAATCGCGAACAGTTGTGGCCAGGTGACATGGCGCATTGTCATCCATAAAAATCCCATCGTTGTTTGGGTACATGAAGGCCATGAATGGCTGCAAGTGATCTCCAAGTAGCTGAACATAAGCATTTCCAGTCAACGTTCGGTCCAGGCGCACCAGAGGACCAAGTCCATGCCATGAAAAAACAGCCCACACCATTACGGAGCCACCACCAGCTTGAACAGTGCCTTGCTGACAGTTTGGGTCCATGGCTTCGTGGGGTCTGCGCCACACTCGAACCCTACCATCAGCTCTTACCAACTGAAATCGTGACTCATCGGACCAGGCCACGGTTTCCATTCATCTAGGGACCAACCGATATGCTCACGTGCCCACGAGAGTCGCTGCAAGCGATGTCGTTCTGTCAGTAAAGGCACTCGAGTCGGTCTTCTGCTGGAATAGCCCAAGAAAGCCAAATTTCTCCGCACAGTTCTAACAGACAAGTCCCTTGTACGTCCCACATTGATTTATGCGGTTATTTGACGCAGTGTAGCTTGTCTGTTAGAATTTACGACTCTTTGCAGACGTCGACGGTCTCGGTCGTTAAGTGCAGGCGGTCGACCACTGCGCTGTCCATGGTGGGATGTTATGCCTGAAATTTCATACTCTCGGCACACTCTTGACACATTGGATCTGGGAATGTTGAATTCCCTAACGATTTCCGTAATGGCATGACCCATGCGTCTAGCTCCAACTAACATTCCGCGTTCAAAGTCTGTTAATTCCCGTCGTGCGGTCATCATCACGTCAAAACCTCTTCACATGAATAACTTAAACAGAAATGAAAGCTCTGCGAAAGCACTGCGCATTTATACCTGTTCTACGCGACGCTACTGCCATCTGAAAATTTGCATATTGCAAATATATCCCATGACTTTTGTCACTTCAGTGTATACAAATATATAATATCAAATGATATATACAAAATAACCTGTTTTGTTTATAATTTTTCGATTTATATTAATAGGTTACAACATAAATTAACTCAACAGTGTTTAATAAATTATTGATACAGTATTCAATTTTAGATGACTTGCGGTTATTCTTTGTAATAAAGCAAACTCCATGAATTATTTTAATTTAAAAATTTCAAAATATTAGAAATATAATTCAAAAGCATTTAGACATGCATATTAATAAAACCTTTTCTACACTTGATATATTAAATTTAGTTATAAAATTCATTGATAGTTCATATGAAAACATTATAAAATTTTAATTTTTTTATTTTTGTAGGTTTTTTTTTTAAAATTCATTCTTATTTGAAATTCCTCCAAATGCACAAAAATTATTTGTTAATTACGAAAAAAAAATAATGTACTTAAATAATTGTCTAATTAAAGCCAATTATTCAATAATTTGGTTTTATGCGTCTTAATTTGATACATTTAATGTTCAGGAAAAATATACAAAAAAAAAAAAAAAAAAAAAAAAAGATTAGTTTCTTACTAAGCATGATTGATTTTTATATATCTTCCTATATAATACTATATATTTATGTACAAAAATAGTATGCTTAAAATAAGACTTACTACATGAAACACTTCATAAATTATATATATATATATATAAATATATATGCATCACATAAAAGTAGAAAACATGTTATATCTCTTTGCTTGAAATAGATGGATGATCTCAGTTAAAGGAATAACCTACTGAATTGGTGTAGATGCGAGCCATGTGTCGGAAGTAATATTTCTAAGCATAGCTTTTCTAAGAGGATTATACCTCTTCACATAAATTTGATTAGTTACACAACATAATAATTTATTATATTAATTTTTGCTGCACGTTTTTCTTCTAAGGAAATAGTAAAAGGATAATGAATAAAATGGAAAATATGTATGTATATATTTATATGTAAAGACAATATTGATATAATACGTAAATAAAACATTTATGGAAGATAATATAAAATGGAAATGTTTTCTTTTCAACGTGGAAATGCTTACGATTGCATATGCTTGGCCCCTATAACATAGATGCTCGTTAGCATGTTTATACAGAGTCAATTTTAATCCCGGGTGCTACCACAGTTGAAGAGGGTGTCATCTGAAAATCCATCTACTCATCCCTACTACAAACCCCCAAAGATAACCTTCTGGCTTACAAATTTAGCATCATCCACGTTCTTGGCGTATATGTGGAGTTTGAACAGATCTTCAGCATTACTTATTTTCAGGTCTCTTCAAGACTAATTAGCTGGGCACTGAATGGCCGATTGGCTAGCTCTCGGTGCTACAAGTATCGGGTTCAAATCTCGGAGGTGCCATTGATATTTGTAGTGGTTCGGAATCCCTTTAAGCCGCAGGTCCCGGTCTCATATATGATTTTAGAATTCCACAGAGCCCAATCAGACTTCTCACCCACATCATTCTCAAACTGTATAGGTGTAACTCAGCTCTTGGCCAACGATGTGGTGTGGTATAGTACTAGTAGTAGGCTAATTAGTTAAAAGTAATCATTAAAATAATTCAAGTTGCAAAATAATGCAAGTAGTTTAAAATTCATTTTGTAATGCATTCGATGAAATCTTCGAAAATTTTGAATAGTTATTTCATTATTATTCGAATGGAGTTTTACGAAATTATTGATAAATATAACAAAATATGATAAAGTAATATATATACATTCGCGTGATCTTCAGCAAAGCGATATTTGGAATTTATAGACGGTGAACTAATCTTTAGATTTCAAAGGAAATTATTAATGGAACAAACCCATTCAGTCAAATGAACTTTTTTAATATAAATTAATAATTGAAATTGAATTTACAGAGGTAAAATACTTCATCACATGTTTCTCTACGTAAATAGTGTTTCCTAATATTAAAACCTGCAGAATTTTTGTTATGGTAAATATTTCTCCACGTATAATTCACTGAAACTTGGAAATTATGAATTCAAAATGAGAATTCATATTTGAAGTTCTTTGAATCATTAGGGATTTTAAATCTCTCTCTCATGTAATTTTAAAGTGAGTTTCGTCAGATGCAGTTTATTAATGAGAAAGTTTCTAATATCAGCTAAAATATTCCTACATATTTAGACACACATTTCCTTAAAGGAGAGTTTCTGTGAAACAAATGCTTCGGAATCTTTTCTTAATTAAATATGAACATTTCTGTCACAATTGTGAAATACAACTCTTTGGAATAGCTCAAATTTCGTAGAGCATTGTGGAATTCGGGTGACTTTACACTGCTTTTCATTTAACCCAGAGGAATCTGATATCATATTTCCAAAATATTTTAAATATCTATTTAAGTTTGTAGATTACATGAACTATATTACTTTATTTGTCTGACATTCATATTTCAAAATAATATTTTACTTGTTAATAAATGTTATTAGTATCATCTATTGATAAATAAAACATTTTTATTGTAGGAAAATATGATTAGTATTTTTAATAATTTATGTTTTATCTATATACAATTTATTTTATAATTTTTTTATTTTTATGTATATAGCTAATTTTTTGAGAAATTTATTTCAGAATTATTGATGTACACTTAAATCTATTAGGCTATCTATCTAATGATGTATCTAAATCTATTAAGATTTAATTTATTTTTTTCTAATATGTGATAAATTCAAAACGCTTGAAAAATCTGAAATTCAAGAAAATTTTGTGTCATTACATTTATAATACTGCATTCCATTTAAATTAAGACTATGGAAATGGAAATGAAACTATAGTCTTATTGAAATGAAAACTGCCTCATTTATTTAAAACATAATAGACACAATTTATAGAAAAGCCAAAAATAATAGAACCGATATGAGATAATAGGTTCTTTTCGGTTTGGTTTATCGCTCTATTTTGCACACATTAGGTTAATTAGACCGTGACCTACAGTTTAACGTGGATTCGAACCACTTAACAATATCCATGCCATTGATTTGACCCTGAAGATTGCTGTACCAAAGGCAAGAGCGTTGGCCAATTGGTCATCAGGCTGTTGTAATTTTTTTTTTGCGCTTAACTGTTTGAAACATATCTATCACTTAAAAATGAATTTATGAGCATGTATTTTTTTTCCAAAATATGGCCAAAATGCAATAAACTGTTTTGTAAAGATTGTGCCCATAGAATGTTTTATTAATTTACTAAGGAATATAGTATTACTTCGATTTGCATATGAAAAGATAAATATCAAAGCTAGATATTTTTTAGTTCTCATATTGTTTTTTAAATATGCCATCTGAACTATATTATCCAACATTTTTTTTTTAGTTATTAATTTAATCATCATAATTCCCCCATTATTTTAATTCTTACTAAAATTTTAATTTTTTAAGGCTTTATATAATAAAAATACATATAATATAATGCCTTAAAAATTAAAATTTAAAAAATAAACAAAATTAACAAACTTTGTAATTTATTTCATTATTTTACAAAGAAATTGGAGTTTTTTTTCTTTCAAATCTGTTAAATTAAAAAATAAATCTATATAAAAACAAAAATATAACAATTTCAATTTCAATCAATAAAAATTTCTGACAATTTTATTCCAGTTAAATTATTAATAAATCAATGTGCTTAGTTCCCAGAAGAGAAGGAATAAATTCTACTCGTCAGATATTATAAAACAATTTATCCAATCTTTCAATTATACGATAGATGTAATTCATTTCAAAAGTCTATGAATCTCTCTGTAATATGATTTATTAATTTGAATCACTTTATAGCACGTTTTCCAGAGAAGTACCGTTTTTATTTTTAGTGTTACATTCAGATTACACTTTCTGATTTATTATTATTTTCTGTTACAATATGAAATTTCAATTTCTAATCCGCAAAACATAACCTCCATAGTTAAATTTTTACAATTACATCTATATTTTATCTCAAATTAGAACGATTCTAATCCTACATAATTTCGACACAAATAAATTTTGAAAAACCTACATTTATATTTATGTATCACGAGATTTATTTGCAATAAAATTATTTCAAGTATAAAAAATAATAGACATCCAATTTTCAGGGATTACAAAAAAGGAAAAATACAGAATTAATTTAATCCACATCCGTGTAAAACTGATTTCAGTTTCCAACTTCAAACGCAAAACAATGGCGTTATTCTTCAGGTTGAAATAGGAATAATAATAAAAAATAAATAAATAAATAAAAAAAAAAAACATACACAAATTCTAAAATGAAATTTTTATTCTTTTAGGAGAACAGAAACAATTACAAAACATATATGCAACTGGAGAGAAATATCATTGATTTCATTTATCTTTATATATTTCTTATTTTTGAAATCTGTTGTTTCAATGTTGTTTGTTTTTTTTCCTCACGTTCATATTTCAATCGAATAGATGTTCTTGCGTGTTTCACATTGTTGAGTGTAATCATAAAAAAATCCTTCGCACAGAGGATTTTATGCACGAGTTCATGCGTTCTTGATTATTAATGACATTTTGTGCAAATGCGAGAGAGTTGATTGCTTTTAAGTCAGCCCACTGTTTTCCATGAATTATTAATATTCTTATTTTCGTCAGAGAGTAGATTAATTTTTAGACGTCGCGAGTTGATTTAGAAAAAGTTTCAATGGTGGAAAAATTTTTAATCCGTAGTAACATAATCATTGTTCACTCAGATAAGAATAATCATTGTTTAATCCTTTTTGTGTTAAAAGTATTTTTGTAATTATTTCGTAAAAGTTTTGAATAGATACTATGCTTCATATGCTTACATCTTTAGTTAATAATCTTTACATTTCCTTTAGGATAAAAGATATTCTATTCTATGTATAGAAAATACTTAAAAAACATATTTAAATTATTATTCTTGATTATAACTTTTTTCATCTATCTAAAAATATAACTAACACATAAATGTATTTTTTCATCATCAGCATCATAGGGATTTTTCATTCTTTAATATAAAAAGGCTACAAAAGCTTTTTTTTTTTTTATATTTTCAAATACATTAGTTAAAATTTACTCTAATTGAAATTAAATTTATTACACTAATTGAAATTAAATTTACATATATACATCATGCCATTAAATTAGTAGAAATTAACTTTTTTGTTAAATAATTCATTCGTTAACTATTCAGTTTTTGGACCAGTGATATAATGCGTTTAACATAGCCCATTGATCGACTTCATGCTATTTATGGCCTAGTGATATATTACATTTTCACTTATGGGCCAATGATTGAAGGCATGTCACTTAAGGCCTAGAAATGAAGAGTGATACATTTATGGCCCAGTTGTAGAATGCATTTCATTAATGGTCCCTGATGGATAGCAACCCATTCCTGGTCAAGTCACGAGAATGCATTTCCTTATAGCTCAGTGATAGAATGCATTTCCTTATAGCTCAGTGATAGAATGCGTTTCACTTTAGCTCAGTGATAGAATCCCAGTGGTAGAATGCGTTTCACTTATGCCGAGTTATGGAATGCGTTTCATTTATGGACCAACGATAGAATGCCATTCACTTATGGCCCGGTGATAGAATAGAACTCTCATCATTGAGCCAAAGTGTTGATAGAGTGCGTAACACTTATGTGGACCAGTAATAGAGTACGTCCCACTTATGACTCAGTTATGAATATATTTTACTTATAGCCAGTGATAATCATTTCTCATTTGTGGTTCATTGCTTGAGTGCATTCTATACAGACCCAGAGATGGCAATCGGTAATCCACCTAGGGTTCGAATGTAATAATTTAAATCTAATGTTTGAGAATAATGAGCATATCATTATGGGCTTTAGTGAAGCATATTGTCGTCACTATTTCAAAAACACAGAATCGATGGCTATGTTATAACCTGTGTTTGAGTCTGGTATTGAGAGTCACACTTATAGGAAAATACATGGAAAATTTTCTTATGACATGCAAATGTAAAAGCAGCTATCTGAAATTATTTCCCGAAAGTCAATCTATTGACGATAATTTGAGGCGTGGAATATACAATTCGAATTCTTGTATGCATAAAAAGAAAAATAAAAGCCATTAACTACAAACATATTCACTGACTCGATTCTAGTTGAGTGCTATTCAGCCATTATTGTGATATTTGTAGATTTTGCGCACAAAGGGTTATAGACCTAGATGGTGTGAGAGAGTCTTCCGAGGTTTTCTTTTGTAAGATTCAAGATTAATATGTACATTTACACCTAGAAATTAAAAAAATCAATATCCTATCTTTTAATAGGCAAATCGAAGCAATATCCCTCAGTAAAACTATTAAAAATGTGTGTGTTCCAATTTCTACAAAGTCTATAATGCGTTTTGGCCATATTTAGAAAAAAATACACTGAAGTGACAAAAGTCATGGGATGCCTCTTAATATCGTGTCAGCCCTCCTTTCGCCCGGCGAAGTGCAGCAACTCGACGTGGCATGGACTCAACAAGTCGTTGGAAGTCTTCTGCAGGAATATTGAGCCATGCTGCCTCGATAGACGTCCATAATTGTGAAAGCGTTGATGGTGCAGGATTTTGGGCACGAACAGACCTCTCGATGATGTCCCATAAATGCTCGATGGGATTCATGTCGGGCGATCTAGGTGGCCAGATCATTCGTTGGAATTGTCCAGAATGTTCTTCAAACCAATCGCGAACAGTTGTGGACCGGTGACATGGCTGTCATCCACATAAAAATCCATCGTTGTTTGGGTACATGAAGTCCATGAATGGCCAAAGTGATCTCCAAGTAGCTGAACATAAGCATTTCCAGTCAATGTTCGGTCCAGTCGCACCAGAGGACCAAGTCCATGCCATGAAAAACAGCCCACACCATTAATGAAGCACCACCAGCTTGAACAGTGCCTTTGCTGACAGTTTGGGTCCATGGCCGTGGGGTCTGCGCCACCCCTGAACCCTACCATCAGCTCTTACCAACTGGAAATCGTGACTCATCGGACCAGGCCACGGTTTTCCATCTAGGGACCAACCGATATGCTCACGTGCCCACGAGAGTCTCAGCAAGCGATGTCGTTCTGTCAGTAAAGGCACTCGAGTCGGTCTTCTGCTGGAATAGCCCAAGAAAGCCAAATTTCTCCGCACAGTTCTAACAGACAAGTCCCTTGTACGTCCCACATTGATTTCTGCGGTTATTTGACGCAGTGTTGCTTTGTCTGTTAGAATTTACGACTCTTGCAGACGTCGCCGGTCTCGGTCGTTAAGTGCAGGCGTTCGACCACTGCGCTGTCCATGGTGGGATGTTATGCCTGAAATTTCATACTCTCGGCACACTCTTGACACAGTGGATCTGGGAATGTTGAATTCCCTAACGATTTCCGAAATGGCATGACCCATGCGTCTAGCTCCAACTAACATTCCGCGTTCAAAGTCTGTTAATTCCCGTCGTGCGGTCATCATCACGTCAAAACCTCTTCACACGAATAACTTGAACAGAAATGAAAGCTGCGAAAGCACTGCGCATTTATACCTGTTCTACGCGATGCTACTGCCATCTGAAAATTTGCATATTGCTATCCCATGACTTTTGTCACTTCAGTGTATATGGACATAAATTCCTTTTTAGCGATATAGATATTCGAAAGAATTACGCTTAAAAAAAAAAAAACTGACTCCACCTATCAATTTTGGTTATTATTATTTAAATAAATGAAGTAGTTTTCATTGCCATAAGACTATAATCTTGTCTTAGGTGAAACGGGCATGTAATATTATAAAACTCACGAATTGGTTTTGAATTTTGGATTTTCTAGGCGTTTTGAGTTTATCACATAATATGGAAAAATAAATTAAATCTTAATTCATTTCAAGATAAATTTGCTTATAGATTTAAGTATACATCGTTTTGTTGCTGATATCAATTACTCACCTATCAATTTTGGATATTATTATTTAAATAAATGAAGTAGTTTTCATTGCCATAAGACTATAATCTTGTCTTAGGTGAAACGGGCATGTAATATTATAAAACTCACGAATTGGTTTTGAATTTTGGATTTTCTAGGCGTTTTGAGTTTATCACATAATATGGAAAAAGAAATTAAATCTTAATTCATTTCAAGATAAATTTGCTTATAGATTTAAGTATACATCATTGATGGTGATATCAATTTTTTCCTCAAAATTTATTAACACAAAATACATAACACGATTCGCTGTATACATATAAATTAAAATTATAAAATAGATTGTACATAGATAAAACATAAATTATTAAAAATAGTTTTCCTAAGAATGTTTTATTTAACAATTGATGGTAGTAATGACATTTATTAGCAAGTAAAATATTATGTTGAAATATAAATAATATCAAACAAACAAATAATATAGTCCATTTAAACTACAAATTTTAATAGATATTTAAAATATTTTGAAAACATGATATCAGATTCCTCTGGGTTACATGAAAAGCAGTGTAAAGTCACCCAAATTCCACAATGCCCTACGAAATTTGAGCTATTCCAAAGAGTTGTATTTCATAATTGTGACAGAAATGTTCATATTTAATTAAGAAAAGATTCCGAAGCATTTGTTTCACAGAAACTCTCCCTTTAAGGAAATGTGTCTAAATATGTAGGAATATTTTAGCTGATATTAGAAACTTCTCATTAATAAACTGCATCTGACGAAACTCACTTTTAAAATTGCATGAGAGAGATTTAAAAATCCCTAATGATTCAAAGAACTTCAAATATGAATTCTAATTTTGAATTCATAATTTCCAAGTTTCAGTGAATTATACGTGGGGAATATTTACCATGACAAAAATTCTGCAGGTTTTAATATTAGGAAACACTATTTATGTAGAGAAACATGTGATGAAGTATTTTACCTCTGTAAATTCAATTTCAATTATTAATTTATATTAAAAAGTTCATTTGATTGAATGGGTTTGGTTCCATTAATAATTTCCTTTGAAATCTAAAGATTAGTTCACCGTCTATAAATTTCAAATATCGCTTTGCTGATGAAGATCATACGCGAATGTATATATATCATATTTTGTTATATTTTCAATAATTTCGTAAAACCCATTCGAATAATAATGAAATAACTATTCAAAACTTTCGCAAATTTCATCGAATACATTACAAAATGAATTTTAAATTACTTGCATCATTTTGCAACTTGCATTTTTTAATGATTACTTTTAACTAATTAGTCTACTACTAATACTACATTACACTACACCACATCATTGTGCCTAGAGCTGAGTTGCTCCTTTACAGTTTCGGAAGGATGTGGAAGTGGAGAAGTCTGACTGGCTGAAGTCTAACTGGCTGTACTACATCACACCATATCACTCAAAAGCCAAGAGATGAGTTCTACAGTCATATGAGGCCACTACTACTACACCACACCAATCACTCTGCCTAGAGTATGATTATTATTATTTGTGTGTATATATATATATACATATATATTGCTTGTAAATAAAAAAAATAAAGTGTTCCCATGACCTTGAAAGCGGCCTTCTGCCTGAAGTTTATATATGTCTAATATAGGCCAAGACGTTACATTATAAAAAAAAACGGAAAATTGTATTTTTATCCCGAAATATTAATCCACGTTATTTTATTATAAGCAAATATTTTTATCATGATATCTTTAATAGTTAAAATATAGTATTATCAATTCTATTACAATATAAAATGTTCTAACAAACTCATATATGCAATAACTATTTTTATAAAAATTATAAAAGTGATTTTTATACTTTCATTCGTATACCCATTATATATGATTTTTTTCTCTATAAAAATTTTGAAAAAAAGTTATCTATGATCACATTTATCTGAAAAACTTCGCATAACTTTAAAAAAACATTTTAAAAAATCTAAATTTAAAAAAAAAAGACTTCATTCTTCAAAAACATTATTTTGTTAGCGATACTTAATTACACAAGTTCTCAAACAGTCATTACACGAGATTAAAAACTCCAGTTACCCCCATCCGTGAACTTATAAGGAGTTCCTCCTTATTCCTTATCATTCTAAGTGACAGCAATGGCATTTTAACATATATCTCGTTAAGAAAAAATTCATCACTCATAAAACGCATATCAACTTTCCATTAAAGTCATTGCACTGCCTGCTTTCCATAATATCAAGACAAACAAAACAAAAAGGGAGGGGGAGGGAGGATGCGGGAATGAGTGAATGAGCAAAAAAAAAAAAAAAAGTTACTTCAAGCCGCAAATTTGAAATATGTCACCTTTACTTTATCTTAGACAAACGAAGTCACAAG
Organism: Caerostris extrusa; assembly: GCA_021605095.1. Taxonomy (NCBI): domain Eukaryota; kingdom Metazoa; phylum Arthropoda; class Arachnida; order Araneae; family Araneidae; genus Caerostris; species Caerostris extrusa. The sequence goes on from BPLR01007222.1 coordinate 75,517, forward strand.
GCAGTGAATCAAATTTGCATCTGGGCCCGGCTTCGGATTACTTGCGAATCTCTGAAATTGATTACCCTGGAGTAATTTTTTGACGCTTAATTTGACGGCAAAAAGAACAGTGTTGCCAGAACCCAGTAATATTTCATTTTTGCATACAAGAAAAGCACGGGAAAAGAGTCGCTTGACAGATGTTTGGATGTTGGGAAAGTGGATGTTCTCATTCCGTCGTTTACTTGTTAGATTATTGAAGAAGAAGAAGAAAAAATGGAAGTATAGGAGAAAATGAGAGGTAGGAAGAATATTATCATAATTATGTTGGATGGAAAAGGAACAGAAAAAATAAATGGAACTCCTCGATATTATACGATCGTTTTCTCTCCTGTAGTAAAGCAAGGTTCCGAATGTGAATGATGAAGGTTAGAAATGCTAATGATTCAAGAAAGAAGCATTTGAAATAAAAAAACATTCATTCCAACCGATTTTTTGTTTGAATTATTTATTTAATTCGAGCATATGATTAATAACGACTTATTTTCGGACAGATCAACCTTAAAAAAAATTTCTACTTTTATTTCATCGATGCTCTGAATTAATTATAGGGTAAACATAAAACTTTCATTTTGGTTTATTAGATATATGGTGTGTCGTGTTGAAGGATAACAATGTTTTAGTTTTCTGATAATTTTATTGACACGTATTTTCTTTATACTAATTCCATGTAATGTCTTAATGCGATTTAAATAAATACTTATTCGACATGTTGTACAAGTAAAAAGGTTTCCAATACATTATTCTTTGATAAATAACCTTTAATGTCACAAACTAAAAGTTATTTATAAAATTTCTATAAAATATGTTTTACCTATAAGAATACGATTAATTTTTGTCCTTTTTTTTTTTATTTAAAGTTAACCTTCTTGCATTTGATTAATGTATGGAAAACATGGCAAACTTTCACCAAGACTCCAATTCGGTGTTGGATGTTGCCACAAAATCTACTTATTTCTGAAAGCATGGTACTAACTGATATTTTATGTTATTATCATTACAAGCTAATATTATGTAAGCTGTCATGAATCTGAGGACATGATATTTTTATATATTTAGTTATTCGAGTTATACATCATACAGAAGTAATTCCTTAAACATTGAAAGACACGCAATTGATTTAATGTACGATAACATAACAATTATTAGAAAAATTCTTGCAACAGAAAACAAAACAAGGTGTGTCCAGGATAAGAAGTACTTTGCAAAAATAATGAAGTATTCTACATAAAAAAAAGATTTTTAAATCATGAATCAAAATGTGTTTTTTCAGTTTTAATTAATTGTATTGTTGATATTTTCTAATTATCCCCTTATTTTATTTCTTTTCAGTTGAATATTGAATTTGTGATGGGAAAAACTGTTATATTTTGGGGTTTGCAGTACTAGTTATGGGAACTGATGGCCGAGTGACTGAGTCAGAATCTACTTTAAACAATAGGTTCCGTTTTTACATGACTGTAGGAGTTGGGCTGACAACCCTACTGAAAAAAGAAATCTATTTTTTTGGTAATTGAAAGTAGACAGACGGCCTTGATCCAGCATGGACCATAGTGCCAGGGAGTTAGTTAACTGAAAAACAAATTCTTTTTTTGAATTCGTAAAATGATTTAAAAATATAGATTAATTACAAATATAAAATTAGTTAGCGTAACGAAAGTTATTAAACAAAATCCAGAAAATTGTAAAAACACATTTATTTCTTCGGTATAGTCTCCGAAACTAGTATGGGAATTAACTTGGCTAGCATTGGTAATAGATTACATATATCTCCCTAATTAAGATATATGCTTTGTAACAAAAAACTGCATATAGTATATAATAAAAACAAATTTGAGTCCTGTATATTTTTCTCGAATATATTTATTTATGACACAATTTCTACGCAATTAGATATAAAAATAGGGACCTCACACATTTCATGTGAATTTATCCTTCATTTAAAAAGAAAGTTCAACAACATGCTATGAATTCAGATATGAATAGGTATTATCAGAAACATATTTATAAAAGTAATCCTCTTTTGACTAGATGTAATTTTGAAAATTGGAAGAAGTAGAAATTATCGTTTATAATATCAAAGCGAAGAATGAGTTACCATTTGAAAATTCTTATCCATAATTTCCATTATTCATATCAAAACATTTTCTTTCTAAAGATTTTTTTCTGGAGTTTTGCAGTTTATGGTATTTGTTATATTAATATTCACAATGTGAGCTATATTGGTGGAACGTGTTAAATAAATAATCAATACACCAACTCAGATTAGGAAAATAAGTATATTGCTTTTCAGGAATAGAATTCCAACCTAGGAAAATATTTATGAACAAAAATTCCACCCAATCTTTAAAGTTAAAGATCTGTAATTACTATTTTTGTTATTGCACATTTATAATAAAAATTCACAATTTGGATTTGCCTGAGCAAATCTTTAACCACGAAAAGCGGAGCAACTCATGGAAATAGAATAACACTTCTGGAGAGCACATTTCAAATGATACTTCCTATCACTACTTCCTGCAAAAGGAAAAACTAAAAATCTCAAAATTCACTTTTTGATTTCAGTTAAAGTGACTGCCACGCTTTAAGTCGAAATAAGATTTTCTGGGTTTTCTCGACTACAGGGTTCGAAAGGTGTTCCAGTGTTGTTATACATCCACCCCTTTTCTTCCAGGGCTCAAAAAGTAAACAGGGTCGTAAGGTATTGCTTTCTCAAAGTCATTTCGCAGAGCAAATAGTTGAAAGTGAACAAACTGAACATTTTGAGGAAGGGGAAGAATATCGTAGCTTCACTGTACATCTGATTTCCTCTTTGCGTTTTTCAATTTTTTTTTTTTTTTTCCTTTTCCAGTTTCAACTTTCTTTTTCATTTTGACACTCCTTATACTTGTTCCATTGTTGTTTTAAAAACGGGACTTTTTTTCTACATTTCTCTCTCTCTTATGTAAGCGTATCATTCTTTGAACATGAAAAAGGTAGGCACAACTGCTGAAGCAAATACTGATTCCAGTTCTTCCCACAAAAAGAAAAAAATTAAAGAAAAAAATTTAAAAGTTAACTGTCTGCTAAAGAAAAACAAATAATTTTTAATTTTGCTTAGTAAATCTGCAAATACAAGCACAAAAGAAACGGTTTCTGTAATAAAGTCAAATGAAAAAAACGCAAACATTCCTTTTTCAAAGGATAAGAAATAGTTGTTGTCAAATACTACATAAATAAAAGTTTTTAATATGAAAACTTTGAGATTACTCATTCTTATTAGTATAAATATGGGTATACCATGCATTTGATGCATTTAGTTTAGTGTTTGTGTTTTTGTGTACAAGTTATTTTATAAAAAAAATTAAAGTACTAAAGATTCTAATTGTAACATAGATAATACCTCTTCCATTTCCTTGAAGTGAATATATTTTTATAATTATGAAACCTTTCAATTAATTCTTTTAGTTAAAAAACAATTAATTTTTGTGATAAATGAAACAATGCTTTATATTCATTTTTACAACAATTGCAAATGTTGAATTGCTTAATATATTGAGAATGACATGATGAAATAAAATGAAAACTTGCAACTTTTCTTATTCATATTTTCAATCTTTATTAATACTTTACACCAAAACCAATTTACCAAATGATTTATATTTATTGTAATTGGTTATATATATTATTCATTAATATAAAAAGGAAGAGGAAAAGCTAATACTTTTAACAGTTATTAATAATTTATCATTATTACAGAAACTTAAGTTTGAAATAAATTACTCAATATTGTTTTTTATTTACATTTTTCCTCTGCAAAACAAGAAATGTTTTTTTCAGGAATTGTTTCAGTTTCAAATTGATTGGAAAATTGACTTCGTAGAATTTTAATAATTTTCTTATCGACTTCGTAAGATATTTTGAACCTTTGATATAAGATATTCTCGAAAAACTATTTATACTTCATATATTTTATGATATCGGAATAAAAATTACAAATATAGATCAGATTTGCTACAATTAATTTATTAAGTATTTGTTATTTTATTAATTTGTATTGTTAATTTCCATATATAAAAATGTTTGAAAATATATTTAAGGAAATTCATTATTCGTATTTTTCATTATTCGTATCAATAAAATCTCTATAATTTGTTTTTTTTGCAGTTTTGAGGTTAATAGTATTATTTTATTAGTATGTTCACTATGTAATCTATCTCCATGGAGTCTGTTAAATAAATAATCAATGCACTCTTACCAACTCAGATTAGGAAAAAAACAATATTGATTTTCAGGAATATAGTTCAAATGTAGGAAAATATTTATGAACAAAAATTCCACCCAATCTTTAAAATTAGAAGATCTTTAATTACTATTTCTGTTATTGCACACAGTTTATATTAAAATTCACAATTTGGATTTGCCTGAGCAAATATTTAACCTCTAAAAGCAAAGCAACTTATGGAAATAGAATAACACTTCTGGAGAGCACATTTGAAATGATAGTTCCTGTCACTGCTTCCTGCAAAAAGGAAAAACTAAAAATCTCAGAATTCACTTTTCGATTTCAGTTAAAGTGACTGTCACGCTTTAAGTCAAAATAAGATTTCTTGGGTTTTCTCGACTACAGGGGTTTCGAAGGGGGTCCAGTGTTGTTATACAGCCACCCCTTTTCTTCCAGGGCTCAAAAAGTAAACAGGGTCGTATGGTATTGCTTTCTCAAAGTCATTTCGCAGAGCAAATAGTTGAAAGTGAACAAACTGAACATTTTGAGGAAGGGGAAGAATATCGTAGCTTCACAGTGCATCTGATTTCCTCTTTTAGTTTTTCATTTTTTTTTTTTTTTTTATATTCTTTTCCCGTTTCAACTTTCTTTTCATTTTGACACTCTTTATACTTGTTCCGTTGTTGTTTTAAAAACGGGATTTTTTTTTTTACATTGCTCTCTCTCTCTCTCTCTCTTATGTAAACGTATCATTCTTTGAACATGAAAAAGGTAGGCACAACTGCTGAAACAAATACTGATTCCAATCCTTCCCACAAAAAAAAAATTAATTTTTTTTTTTTTTCAAAAAAGTTAACTGTCTGCTAAAAAAAAAAATAATTTTTAATTTTGCTTAGCAAATCTTCAAATACAAGCACAAAAGAAACGGTTTCTATAATAAAGTCAAATGAAAACAAACTCAAACATTCATTTTTTAAGAATTAGAAATCGTTGTTGTCAAATACGTAAAGTAAAGTTTTTAATATGAAAACTTTGAGATTACTTAATCTTGTTAAGATAAATATGGGTATACCGGGCATTTGATGCATTAAGTTTAGTGTTTTTAGGCAAAGATTTAAAGGACGTTTGTACTCTAAGGTAAGTTTTTAACTGTGACATAGATAATACCTTTTCCTTTCCTTTGAAGTCAATCTATTTTTATAATTATGAAACATTTTAATTAATTCTTTTAGTTTAAAACCAATTAATTTTTTGAGATTGATTGATTTTGAGATTGAATTGATTTTTTTGAATTAATGTTATATATATATATTATTATAGCAACTGCAAATATCTAACTGCTTAAAATATGGAGGACATTATGAAATAAAATGAAAACTTGAAACTTTTCTTATTCATAATTTCAATCTTTATTAATACTTTATACGAAAATAAAAAAAATTTGCCAAACCGATTGATTGTAATTGATTATATCTACTAGTTATTTAAATAAAAAAATGAGAAAAAGCTAACAATTTTAACAATTATTAACGATTTAGGAGTTATTACAAAAATTTTAATTTAAAATGAATTATTCAACGTTGTTTTTTATTTGCATTTTTTTTTCTTTGCAAAACAAGAAAAGTTTTTCGGAGATTGTTTCAATTTCAAATTGATTGGAAAATTAATTTCATAGAATTTTAATAGTTTTCTTATGTGCTTTGTAAGTATTTTGAGCTTTTGATTTCAGATAACTAATAAAAAATTATTTATTCTTCATATATTCAAAGATATCGGAATACAAGTTACAAATACCTATTACAATTCATTTATTAAGTATTTGTTATTTTAGAAAATTTTATTTTTAATTCTATACATAAATAAATAAGAAAAATATTTAATCAAATTGAAAGTATTTTAAAGTGTCAATGAAAAGGGACAAAATAATATAATATAAATATTACTATAGAAAATTCTTATTTCAAGTAAACAAACATATCCAAATATGAAGATCATTTCCATCAAGATTTTATTTTCTGTTTTCTACGAGATATTTATATTATTATAAAATGAAATACAAGTTTTATCCACAAGTATTAAAGATAATAATAATAAAATCTATATTATTGAATAAAATTATATCATACTTATACAGAGATAACAATATAGTATAGAGCATAAAGTATGCTGAGGCCATAATAGAAAACATAGAATCTCAAATTACTGATTATCATCAATCATTATACAACTTGAATTTTTAAAACGAATTTTTCATGTCCCCTTTTAACAAGTTACATTGACAACAACTTATTGACAATTATTTTAAAGATAATTTCAACATTTAAAAATCAATTTTAACCATTTTTCGATGTATTAATCATAATTTTAAAGTTATGGTTTTATGACAATAAGTTGTAAAATGTACCCATAAAAGTTTCCCATAAAATAAAATTTCCAAGTTGAAAACCGTGCAACTGTTAAGAAATGAGTAATTTATTTTACAAAAATGCAAAACGGAACTATTATCATCGGTATCATAGAAACCACATAGTATTAGAAATTGCCTACGCACAAACTACCCACACACCTCTAACTCACATAGGAACTACATATTATGTAGTTTCTATGCGTTTTCTATTTCAGTCATCTTAGAATAATATCCAGAAAGACAATTCTTTTTCTTTTCTACATTTATAGATGGACTGTTTGAAGCTGAAAACAATTTTATATACACATCGATGAATTTATATAGGTCTATACAGCTCGGTGAATTTATATAGGTCTATAGTATCAATGGGTGTAAATAAATTGAATTTCTTGTCTCTTCATCAACAAAAACTATTCACAATTTTTGTGGAACCATGTATTTATTCAACAATAAATATCTAACTCAACAGTAAATGATGATTAAATTAATAACTAAAAAAATACTGGATAATATAGTTCAGATGGCATAGTTAAAAATATGAAGGGCTAAAAATTTTTAGCTTTCAATGCCTAGGTTTCATTAAAATGTAAATGGATATGAGGTTTGACATCGCAATTTGGTCTTTAGTATAGCCACTTGGATATATTTAGGTTTACCTCGTGTGAAAATTGATGTGAGTGAGTCATCTTAGAATGATTCCAGAAAGATAATTCTATTCCTTTCTGCATTTATAGATGCACTGTTTGAAGCTGAAAGCAATTTTATGTACAGCTCGATGCATTTATATAAGTCCACAGTACCAATGGCGAGTGAAAAAATTGTATTTAACTTGTATCCCCATCAACAAAATCTATTTATAATTTTTGTGGAACCCATGCATTTTATTCAACAATAAATGATGGTTAAATTAATGACTAAAAAATACTGGATAATATTGTTAAGACGGCACAGTTAAAAAATAGGAAGCACTAAAAATATCTAGCTTTCAATGCATTGGTTCCATTAAAATGTAGATATGTATGGGGTTTCATATGATGTTTACTTTGAGCAGGTTTTTTTTTAAGTAGGTTTACTTTGGGTGAATATTAATGTGAGTGTGATCAACAAAAAATTAATCATAATTTTGTAGGAGCCATGCATTTTATTCAGCAATAAATGAGGATTAAATTAATAAAAAATACTGGATAATTATAGTTCAGATGGCATAGTTAAAAAATATATGAAAGACTAAAAATATCTAGTTTCAGTGCATAGATCCTATTAAAAATGTAGATGGATATGGGGTTTGACACCGCAATGTGGTTTTTAATATAGCCTCTTGGGCATTTTTAGGTTTCCTTTAGAGAGTCAGTCATCTGGAATGACTTACAATGATTTCCAGAAAGTTATTAATTATTATTATTATTAATTTATTTTTCCTACATTTATAGATGTATTGTTTGAAGCTGAAAGCAATTTTGAATACAGATCGGTGGATTTATGTGGTCACATAGTATCAATGGTGAGTGAATAAACTACATTTCACTTGCAGCAGCATCAACAAAAACTATTCATAATTTTTGTGGAACCTGGAACCCATGCAGTTTATTCACCAATAAATGAGGATTAAATTGATAACTAAAAATGTTGGTAATATATAGTTCAGATGGCAAAATTAAAAAAATATGTAGGACTAAAAATATCTAGCTTTCAATGCGTAGGTTTCATTAAAAAATGTATGGATATGGGATTTGGCTCAGCAATTTGATTTTTTATATAGCCGCTTGGATACTTTTAGGTTTGCCTCTTGTGGATATTAATGTGAGTGAGTCGTCCTATATTGTTATCCAGAAAGATAATTCTTTTCCTTTTCTAAATGTTTATATTTTTTGAAGAGGAAAGCAATTTTATATACAGCTCGGTGGATTTATATAGTATTATAGTATTAATGGCGAGTCAATAAATTCCATTTCCTTGTCTCAAAATCAACAATAAAATATTCATAATTTTTTTGTGGGACATATGCATTTTATTATAATTTTATATGCAACAATAAGTGATGATTAAATTACTAAAACATACTGGATAATATAGTTCAGATGGCATAGTTAAAGAATATGAAGAACTAAAAAATATCTAGCTTTCAATACATAGTTTTCATTAAACTGTAGATGGATATGGGGTTTGATACCGCAATTTAGTCTTTAGTACAGCTTTAGTCTTAGATATTTTTAGGTTCACTTTCGGGTGAATATTAATGTGAGTCAGTCATGTTAGAGAATGATCTACAGAAAGATAAATCTTTTTTCTTTTCTACATTTATAGGTGTACTGTTTGAAACTGCAAACAATTTCATATCAGCTGGGTGAATTTATATTGATCCATAGTACAGAGTGAATAAATTGCATTTCACCTGCCTTACCATCAACAAAAATTACTCATAATTTTTGTGGAACCTATGCACTTTATTCAACAATAAACGATGATTAAATTAATAACTAAAAATATTGATAATTTAGTTCAAATTGCACAGTTAAAAAAAAAAAGATGAAGGACTAAAAAAAATTGAAATGTATGGACATGGGATTTGGCACAACAATTTGGTCTTTAGTATAGCTGCTTGGATAGTTTTAAGTTTACCTCTTTTGAATATTAATGAGTGAGTCATCTTAGAATGATATCCAAAAAGATAATTCTTTTCCCTTTTCTATATTTATAGATGGAACTTATGCATTGAAGCTGAAAACAATTTTATATCCAGCTCGTTGGATTTATATAGCTCCATAGTATCAAAGGCAAATGAATAAATTACATTTCACTTGTCTCACCATCAACAAAAAACTTATTCTTGTGGAAACTCATGCATTTTATTCAACAATAAATACCTTACATCTACGTTATTCATCCTTTGCTCTGAGGATTAAGGCACACTCACTTCATGGTATCTCTTAAATAAGTTATCTAAGAACCCCACTTCCAGACTAAACGGATTTAACGGCAGTCCCAAAGTTTAGTAGTAAGAAAACTCCCACCTGAATGCATGCGGCTTGGTTACAACTCACGCATGACTGGAACCGAAAAAGAAACTATCCAGTTATAAAAACTGCGGCAGCAAATCATGCATTTGTAAAGCCGACGCACACAACGGAGTAACTTTGAATACTCCATGACAAATACATATAAGAACCGCATAAGCCGCTTTACCAAAACCCGCATTTGAAGTTGGTCGATGCGAGGAGCGGAAAGACAAACAGCGAGGAAGAACAAAAACAAATACCATGCAGACGTAAGCCAATAAAATAAACAAGGCTACATATACCGACTTATGATTGTTCTAGAATATACTGTATTGAGAGATCTTGGGGAATGTTTCACTATTTCTTTTGTTCGGAACGGATATATGCCCGCTTTCTGTCAACATAGCCAGATATCAAGCAAACCCAGTTTTGGCATCCGGTTGATGGAATAGAGATGTTTTAATATCTGCCGTACTTGAGCAGTTTTCATGAAAAAAAAAAAAAGTAAAACTATGATATCTGTTATTGTTATATTTTAACTAATTAATCTGATATTTAAAATTTATATATTTATTCTTAGAAATATTTACTTCTATAAATAAATACTATAGAAAAAAAACATTTAAGGGAATTTGATTTACACAGCTAACTAACAGCTAGGAGTATGTATTTTTAAGCTATAAACAAGTGATATAAAATACAATTCCAAATCTGCGTCTTCAAAAATATTGCCTGGCAAATAACCAGTACGACAATGATGCAATTGTAACACTTCGCAGCTAGCCAATAGGAGGCTTAGGTTCAAATCCGTCAGTAGCAGACATTGCTTCTATAAACAGAGAAATCCAATGACGATTGCGAGAATTTGTGTGAAGAATCTCAGAACGATAATCTGAAATTCAAGAAATTTTGTGAGTTTTATAATGTTGCCTTTCCATTTCAACTAAGACAAGATTATAGTCTTACCGAAAGGAAAACTGCCTCATTTATTTACAAAAAAATAATGGCCAAAATTGATAGATCAGTCAGCAGTTCTTTTTACGCGTAATTGTTTGGAATATATCTGCAGATTAAAAAGGAATTTACGTTCATATATTCTTTCCTAAATATATCCAAACGCAATAAGACTTTTGTAATGATTTTGCCCATAAAATGTTTTAATAATTTTACTTAGAAATATTAATTCGATTTGCCTATGAAAAGATAATATATTAGTTCTTTTTTGGATTTCTAGGTGTAAATGCACGTATTAATATAGAATTTTACAAGAAAACTGCGAGTTATCTCTCCGTGATAGCTAAAATCTACAAAATTACCACAATGGCTGAAAAGCATTTAACAATAATCGAATAAATGAAATGTTTTGCTAGTTAACTGCTGTTACTTTCTTTTTTTATGCATCAAACATTTCGATTTATATATTTCACGCCTCGAACTGTTGCTTTTTGGAAATAATTTCATAGATAACTGCTTTATATTTGCATGTGGTGTAGGAAAAGACATGGATAGTTAATTTTTCTCTAAGAAATGTGACTCTCAATACCTTGACTCAAACACATGTTACCACATAGCCATCGATTCTGTGTTTTCGAAATAGTGATGACAATATGCTTCACTAAAGCTCATGCATAATAATATGCTCACATTATCAAACATTAGATTTAACATATTACATCTGGACCACAGGTGGATTACCCGAATTTCATCCCTCGACCTATAATGGAATGCACTCAAGCAATCGACCACAAATGAGAATGGATTATCACTGGCTAAGTAAAATTTATTCAACAGTGAGTCATAAGTGCAACGGACTCTATTACTGGTCCCCAAAAGTGCTACGAACTCTATCAACACGTATTCACTGGGACATATGTGAAACGCATTCTATCACAGGATCATAAGTGAAACATATTCTATCACTGGGCCATAAGTGAAACGCATTCTGTGACTGGACCATAAGTGGGTTATTCTTCAATCCTAGCCATAAGTGAAATGCATTCTATCACTAGGCCATAAGTGAATTGCATTCTATCAGAGGTCATAAGGGAAATGCATTTTATCACTAGGGCATAAGTGAAATACATTCTATCAGTGGCCATAAGTGAAATGTTCGATCACTAGGCTATAAGTGGCACAATCACTGAGCCATAAATAAAATGTATTCACTAAGTAGTATATACTCAATCAATGGACCACAAATAAACACATTATATTAAATTTCTATCTATTAATCCATCAATTGGATAGAAATTAAATTGAATTGTCTCAATTAATTATTTAACAAAAATTAATTTTAGTTAGTGTAATATATAATGTATTTTGAAAATATAAAAATGCTATGTTTTCTTTTATAGTAAAGAAGGAGAAATCGCATAATGCTGCTGATGAAAATGAATTTATGTGTAAAGCCATATTTTCTAGATAGACGAAAAAAAGAATAATCAAGAAATATATTTTAAATACTTTTTTTAAGTATTTTCTGTACATAGTATATCTTTTATCCAAAGGAAATGTAAGGTATTAACTTAAGACGTAAACATAGAAGCATATTATCTATTCAAAACTTTAAAAAAGAAATACAAAATTCTTTTAACACAAAAAGGATTAAACAATGATTATTCTTATCTGAGTGAACAATGATTATGTTACTACGGATTAAAAATATTTTTCCACTATTGAAACTTTTCTAAATCAACTCGCGACGTCTAAAAATTAATCTACTTTCTGACGAAAATAAGAATATAATAATTCATGGAAAACAGTGGGCTGACTTAAAAGCAATCAACTCTCGCATTTGCACAAAATGTCATTAATAATCAAGAACGCATGAACTCGTGCATAAATCCTCTTGCGAAGAATTTTTTATGATTACACTCAACAATGTGAAACACGCAAGAAAATCTTTTCGATTGAAATATGAACGTGAGGAAAACAAACAACATTGAAACAACAGGATTTCAAAAAAATAAGAAATATGTAAAAAGATAAATGAAATCAATGTTATTTCTCTCCGGTTGCAGATATGTTTTTTGAAATTGTTTCTGTTCTCCTAAAAGAACAAAAATTTCATTTTAGAATTTGTGTGTGCTTTTTATTTATTTATTATTATTATTCCTATTTCTACCTGAAGAATAACGCTATTGTTTTGCGTTTGAAGTTGGAAACTGAAATCAGTGTTACACGGATGTGAGATTAAATTAATTCTGTTTTTTTTTTGTGCTTTATGTAATCCTGAAAATTGGATGCCTATTATTTTTTTATAGTTGAAATAATTTTATTGCGAATAAATCTCGTGATACATAAATAAAATCAAAAAATTCGTGTCAGAATTAGGTAATTAGAATCGTTCTAATTTTAGATAAAAATATGATATTCGTAATTGTAAAAATATTAAATTTAAGACTGAAAAATAAAAATAGTACTTCTCAGGAAAACAGTGCTATAAAATGGTTCAAATGAATAAATCATATCACGAAGAAATTCTCAATTGACTGTTTTGAAATGAATTAAATTTATTGTATAATTGAAAAACTGGATAAATTATGTTTTTATAATAGTTTACGAATAGAATTGTTTTCTGTTCTTCTTGAAATAAGCATATAGATTTATTAATAGTTTAACAGGAATAAAAATTGTCATGAAATTGTTATTGATTGAAATTGAAATTGCTTTAAATTTAAAAATAAACTTAATTTTTTTGTAAAATAATAAAATAAATTACAAAGTTTGTTTCATTTTAGTTTAAAAATACATATTATATAATGCTTTCAAAATTAAAATTATAATAAGCATTAAAATAATGAGCTGAATTTTGTTGATAACATTAATAACTAAAAAATGCTTGGTAATATAGTTCAAATGGTATAATTAAAAAAAAGAAGGACTAAAAATATATAGCTTTCAATGCATAGCTCCATTAAAATGTAGGTGGATCCACTGTAGGTTTTGTACCACTGTTTCGTCTTTAGTGTAACCGGTGGGATATTTTTAGATTTACTTTGGGTAAATATTAATGTGAGTGAGTCCTTTTAGAATGAAATCGAGAAAGATGATTTTTTTTTTCTTTTCTACAATTATAGATGTACTGTTTGAAGCTGAAAGCATTTCATATACAGCTTGGTGAATGTATATAGGTCCATTGCATCAATGGCGAGTGAATAAATTGCTTTTTCCTTGTCTCACCATCAACAAAAAAATTATTTATAGTTTTTGTGGAACTCATGCATTTTATTCAACAATAAATGGCAGATAGTTAAGAAAATAGAAGGACTAAAAATATCTAGCTTTCAATGAATAGATTCCATTAAAATGTAGATGAATATGAAGTTTGACACCGCAATTTGGTCTTTAGTATAGCCGATAGGATATTTTTAGATTTACCTTAGGTGAAATTAATGTCAGTCAGTCCTCATAGAAGGATCCCTAGAAAGGTGATTCTTTTTGCTTTTCTACATTTATAGATGCACTATTTGAATTCTAAAAACAATTTTATATACATCACGGCGAATTTATGTAGGTCTATATAGCTCAGTAAATTTATGTAGGTCATAGAACCAATAGCGAGTAAATAAATTGAATTTCCTTGTCTCACCATCAACAAAAACTATTCATACTTTTGTGAAACCCGTGCATTTTATTCAACAATAAATGCCTAATTCAACATTGAATAATGATTAAATTAATAACTAAAAAAATTCTGGATAACATAGTTCAGATGGCATAGTTAAAAATATGAAGAACTAAAAATGTCTAGCTTTCAATGCAAAGGTTCCATTGAAATGCAGATGGCACCATGGCAAATAGTTTTGGCTTTTGTATAGCAGTTTCTATATTTTTAGGTTTACCTTAGGTGAAATTAATCTCAGTCGGTCGTCTTAGAATATTATCCAGAAAGATGATTATTTTTCTTTTCTACAGTTATAGATATATTGTTTGAAGCTGAAAGTAATTTCATATACAGCTTGGCGAATGTATATAGATCCATAGTATCAATGGCGAGTGAATGAATTGCATTTCACTTTTCTCACCATCAACAAAAAATATTCATAATTTTTTGTGAGACTTATGCATTTTATTCAACAATAAATGATGATTAAATTAACAACTAAAAAAAAATACTAAATAATGTAGTTCAGATGCCACAGTTAAAAAAAGGACTAAAAATATGTAGCTTTCAATGCATAGGTTCCATTAAAATGTAGATGGACATTGGGTTTAGCACCGAAATTTTATCTTTAATATATAGTCGCCTGGATATTTTCAGGTTACCTCGTGTGATTTTTAATGTCAGTGACTCATCTTAGAAAGATATCCAGAAAGATAATTATTTTCCTTTTCTTCATTTATTGATTTTTTGAAGCTTAAAGCAATTTCATATACAGTTCAGTGGATTTATATAAGCCCATAGTATCAATGGCGAGTGAATAAATTACATTTAACTTGTCTCACCATCAACAAAAACAAATTACTTATAATTCTTGAGGTAACCCATGCATTTTATTCAACCATAAATGCCTTACATCTACGTAATTCATTATTTTCTCTATGATTAAAGAACACTCACTTCATGATATCTCTTAAATAAGTTATCTAAGAAATCCACTTCCAGACTAAACGGATTTAACGGCAGTCCCAAAGTTTAGTAGTAGGAAAACTCCCATCTGAATGCATGCGGCTTGTTTGCAACTCACGCATGACTGGAACCAAAAAAGAAACTATCCAGTTATAAAAACGGCGGCAGCAAATCATGCATTCGTAAAGCCGACGCACACAACGGAGTAACTTTGAATACTCCATGACAAATACATATAAGAACCGCATAAGCCGCTTTACCAAACCCGCATTTGAAGTTGGTCGATGCGAGGAGCGGAAAGACAAACAGTGAGGAAGAACAAAAACAAATAACCATGCAGACGTAAGCCAATAAAATAAACAAGACTACATATACCGACTTATGATTGTTCTAGAATATACCCTGTATTGAGAGATCTTGGGGAATGTTTCACTATTTCTTTTGTTCGAACGGATATATGCCCGCTTTCTTTCAACATAGCGAGATATCAAGCAAACCCGGTTTTGCATCCGGTTGATGGAATAGAGATGTTTTAGCAGCTGCCGCACATGAGCAGTTTTCTTGGGAAAAAAATAAAACTATGAAATCTGTTATAGTTAGGAGTATATTTTAACTCATTAATCTGATGCTTAAAATTATTATATATTTTTTCTAAGAAATATTTATTTCTATAAATAAATACTAAAACAAAACAAAAAAAAGTATGTAAAGAAAACTTGATGGCAGATTCTGAGCCCCATTGTAACTTACGCAGCTAGTTTGCAGGAGTATGTATTTTTAAATATATTTTTAAGTCATAAACAAGTGTTATAGAGTACAATTTCAATTTTTATGTCTTCAAAATATGAACATTGCCTTACAATGAGCAATTGTAATTTGCAGTTGTTGTAAAATGTATATAAAACCTTTTATTTATTCCCAAAAATTATTGGATTTTATTAAGTTAATTAAAATGTTTCCTAATTGTCAGCTATGTAAAGGATAAAATTATATGGACTTAATGGAAACAGGTATTATCCATGTTATAAATAAAAAATTATAAAATACCTTGGTATACAAACTTTCGTTAAATATGTACAAAGAAAAACACTAAACTCAATTCCTCAAATACATGGTATACCCATATTTATCCTAACAAGATTGAGTAAGCTCAAAGTTTTCATATTAAAAGCTTTTATTTACGTATTTGACAACAAAGATTTCTCATTCTTAGAAAAAGGAATGTTTGTGTTTGTTTTCATTTGGCTTTATTACAGAAACCGTTTCTTTTGAGCTTGTATTTGAAGATTTACTAAGCAAAATTAAAAAATCTTTGTTTTTCTTTAGCAGACAGTTAACGTTTTTTTTTAAAAATATTTTTTCCCTTTGTGGGAAGAATTGGAATCAGTATTTGCTTCAGCAGTTCTGCCTACCTTTTCATGTTCAAAGAATGATACGATTACATAAGAGAGAGAGAGAGAGAGACAGAAATGTAGAAAAAAAATCCCGTTCTTAAAACAACAATGGAACAAGTATAAGGAGTGTCAAAATGAAAAGAAAGTTGAAACGGAAAAATAATAAAAAAATATATATATGAAAACTAAATCAGAAAATCAGATGTACTGTGCAGCTACGATATTCTTCCCCTTCCTCAAAATGTTCACTTTGTTCACTTTCGACTATTTGCTCTGCGACATGACTTTGAGAAAGCAATACCTTACGACCCTGTTTTACTTTTTGAGCCCTGGAAAGAAAAAGGGTGGATGTATAACAACACTGAACCCCTTCAAAAACCCTGTAAAAAATAAACCCTTCTTCTCCGAGAAAACCCAAGGAATCTTATTTTGACTTAAAAAGCGTGACAGTCACTTTAACTGAAATCGAGAAGTGAATTTTGAGATTTTTGGTTTTTCCTTTTTGTGGAAGTAGTGACAGGAACTATCATTTCAAATGTGCTCTAGAAGTGTTATTCTATTTCCATAAGTTGCTTTGCTTTTCGTGGTTCAATATTTGCTCAGGCAAATTCCGATTGTGAATTTTAACATAAACTGTGTCCAATAACAGAAATAGTAATTAAAGATCTTTAACTTTAAAGATTGGGTGGGTTTTTGTTCATAAATATTTTCCTCGATTTGAACTATATCCCTGAAAAGCAATATAATTATGTTCCTAATCTGAGTTGGTAAGTGCGCATTGATTATTTATTTAGCAGGTTACGTCAATATAACTTACATAGTGAATACTAATAAAACAAATGCCATTAACTACAAAACTCCAGAAAAAGAAATTGTAAAGAACATGTTTTGATTGGAATAATGAAAATTATGGATAAGAATTTTCAAACTGTAACTCTGAATTCACAGCATGTTGTTAAAGAAGAAAACTGAAGTGCAATTAGCACTTCTTCATTGGAGCAACAGCCCCAAGTTGGACCAAGACAGTCTGCCTACTGGCGGATTTCGAGACAGGAGGAGTTTTTTTTTACTTAGGTAGTAGGACTTGGTAGGACATGGTAGGACTTGACAGTCCTACCATGTAAAAAAGAAAACGCTCTACACTCATGTTGGATCGTGACCTAGGGGTTTAAAGTGGATGCCGAAGCATTACAAACATTCATCGCACCATCGAAAATTGAGCCAAAAACCTGTGGCACTTCGCGTCAGTCACTCGACCATTAAGCTGAATATTTAGTACTACAAATCATATAAAATATAACATTTCTCGAGCTTCAAAACTTCAATATTCAACTTAAGGGAAATAAAATAAAAGAGACTAATAGAAATAACACAACACAATACGATCAAGTGAACTGAAAAACACACATTTTAGTACATGGTTTAAAAACCCTTGTTGTGTATAATACTTTATTACTTTTGTAAAGTACTTTTTATGCCAGAAGCATTTGTTTTGTATTGTGGTGCTAAATGTTTTCGAATAATTGTTATTTTATCATTATGTAAAAATGAATCACGTCTTTAAATGTGCAATGCTTCTGTATGAATAATTAAGTAAATAATAATATACGATCAGATTCATGACAGCTTACATAATTAGCTTGCAATGAGAATACAATAAGATTGAATATCAGTTAGTACAATGATTTCAGATATACTTAGATTTGGTGGCAGCCTCTAGCATTGAATCTGAGTCTCTGTGGAAGTTTTCCGTGTTTTTCTTCACACATTAATCAAATGTCAGAAGCTTAACTTTAAGTACCTCCATGGAAAAAAAAAAAAATTAATCGTATTCTATAAGTAGGCTATATTCTATAGATTTTTCAAAATAACCTATACTTCGTTAAATTACAGGTTATTTATTAAAGAATAATGTATTGAAAAATTTTCTATTTGTACGACATGTCAATAAGTATTTATTTAAATCGCATTAAAACATTACATTGAATAAGTATAAAGAAAAACGTGATAAATTATCAGAAAACTAAAATATTGTTATACTTCAACAAGAAGCAATAATATATCTAATAAACCAAAATGAAAGTTTTATGTTTACACCATAATTAATTCAGAGCATCGATGAAATAAAAGTAGGAATCTTTTAAAGGTGGAACTGTTCGAAAATAACTCGTTATTAATCATATGCACGAATTAAATAAATAATTCAAAAAAAAAAAAAAAAGTTGGAATGAATGTGTTTTTTATTTCAAATGCTTCTTTGCTTCTTTCTTGAATCATTAGCATTTATAACATTCATTATTCACATTTGGAACTTGCTTTACTACGGGAGAGAAAAACGATCGTATAATATCGAGGAGTTCCATTTTATTTTTCTGTTCCTTTTCCATCCAACATAATTATGTTAATATTCTTCTTACCTCTCATTTTCTCCTATACTTCATTTCTTCTTCTTCAATAATCTAACAAGTAAACGACGGAATGAGAAACATCCATTTTCCCAACATCCAAACATCTGTCAAGCGACTCTTTTCCCCGCTTTTCTTGTATGCAAAAATGAAACATTACGGGGTTCTGGCAACACTGTCATTTTTGCCGTCAAATTAAGCGTCAAAAAATTACTCCAGGGTAATCAATTTCGGAGATTCGCAAGTAATCCGAAGCCGGGCCCAGATGCAAATTTGATTCACTGCCCTGTGACTTCGTTTGTCTAAGATAAAGTAAAGGTGACATATTTCAAATTTGCGGCTTGAAGTAACTTTTTTTTTTTTGCCTCATTCACTCATTCCCGCATCCTATTCCCCCTCTCCTTTTTGTTTTGTTTGTCTGGATATTATGGAAAGCAGGCAGCGCAATGACTTTAATGGAAAGTTGATATGCGTTTCATGAGTGATGAATTTTTTCTTAACGAGATATATGTTAAAATGTCATTGCTGTCACTTAGAATGATAAGGAATAAGGGGGAACTCCTTTATAAGTTCACGGATGAGGGTGACTGGAGTTTTTAATCTCGTGTGATGACTGTTTGAAAACTTGTGTAATTAAGTATCGCTATCAAAATATTGTTTTTGAAGAATAATTTTTTTTTTTTTAAATTAAGATTTTTTTAAATGTTTTTTTTTAAGTTATGTGTAGTTTTTCTGATAAATTAAAATTTTTTTTTTCATTGGGGAAAAGAACAAATATGAAATAAGTTTAGGAATGTAAGTATAAAAATCACTTTAATACTTTTTAAACAGTTTACTTTTACACTTTAATACTTTTTAAACACTTTACTTTTACACTTCAATACTTTTATATTAAAAATTTGTATACTCGAAAAAAAATTAATAATATTATATTTTAACTAAAATATTATGATAAGAACATTTGCTTTTAATAACATAAAGTTGATTAATATTTCGAGATATGATATATTTTTCTTTTTTTTATATAATGTAACATCTTGGCCTATATAAGAACTACAACGGCTTCAAGAAGAGGGCCGTTTTCAGGTTCATGGAAAACTTTCAATTTTATTTACAAGCTTTATTAATATATATAAAAATATATCTATACAAATAATGAACTCTGGATTATTATACAAAGGCATGAAAAATTAAAAATAAAATTTGATCAGAAAGTACAGTTCACTGCAAGGTCAGAGATTTTTCAGGGTGCTGGAACTTACGTCGATTCTAATTGCCTGTTCTACGGCAGACCTTAATTATCATATGACGTGATAAGCGAAACCACAAGGGGTTCACTTTGAAAATCAGTCGGAAATTCCAGACCATTCCAGTCACTTCAAAGTAAAAAGAAATACAACGCATTGTTATCCTTCAGCACGACACACCATATATCTAATAAACCAAAATGAAAGTTTTAAGTTTACACTATAATTAATTCAAAGCATCGATGAAATAAAAGTAGGAAATCTTTTAAAATGGAACTGCCCGAAAATAACTCGTTACTAATCATATGCACGAATTAAATAAATAATTCAAACAAAAAAATCATTTGGAATGAATGTGTTTTTTATTTCAAATGCTTCTTTCTTGAATCATTAGCATTTCTAACATTCATTATTCACATTCAGAACCTTGCTTTACTACAGGAGAAAAACGATCGTATAATATCGAGGAGTTCCATTTTATTTTTTCTGTTCCTTTTCCATCCCACATAATTATGTTAATATTCTTCTTACCTCTCATTTTCTCCTATACTTCATTTCTTCTTCTTCAATAATCTAACAAGTAAATGACGGAATGAGAAACATCCATTTTCCCAACATCCAAACATCTGTCAAGCGACTCTTTTCCCGCGTTTTTCTTGTATGCAAAAATGAAACATTACGGGGTTCTGGCAACACTGTCATTTTTGCCGTCAAATTAAGCGTCAAAAATTACTCCAGGGTAATCAATTTCGGAGATTCGCAAGTAATCGAAGCCGGGCCCAGATGCAAATTTGATTCACTGCCCTGTGACTTCGTTTGTCTAAGATAAAGTAAAGGTGACATATTTCAAATTTGCGGCTTGAAGTAACTTTTTTTTGCCTCATTCACTCATTTCCGCATATTCCCTCTCCTCTCCTTTTTGTTTTGTTTGTCTGGATATTATGGAAAGCAGGCAGCGCAATGACTTTAATGGAAAGTTGATATGCATTTCATGAGTGATGAATTTTTTCTTAACGAGATATATGTTAAAATGTCATTGCTGTCGCTTAGAATGATAAGGAATAAGGGGAACTCCTTTATAAGTTCACGGATGAGGGTGACTGGAGTTTTTAATCTCGTGTAATGACTGTTTGAGAACTTGTGTAATTAAGTATCGCTATCAAAATATTGTTTTTGAAGAATGGATTTTTTTTTTTTAAATTTGCATTTTTTAAAATGTTTTTTTTTTTTTTCGAAGTTATGTGTAGTATTTCAGATAAATTTGATTTTTTTTTTTTTTCATTGGGGAAAAAACAAATATGAAATAAGTTTAGGAATGAAAGTATAAAAAACACTTTAATACTTTTATAAAAATAGTTATTGCAGATATGATATTATATTAAAAATTTCTATGTTTAAAAAAAATTAATAATATTATATTTTAACTAAAATATTATGACAAGAACATTTGCTTTTAATAACATAAATTTGATTAATATTTCGAGATATGATATAATTTTCTTTTTTATATAATGTAACATATCGGCCTTTATAAGACCTACAACGGCTTCTAGAAGAGGGCCAC
Organism: Caerostris extrusa; assembly: GCA_021605095.1. Lineage (NCBI taxonomy): Eukaryota > Metazoa > Arthropoda > Arachnida > Araneae > Araneidae > Caerostris > Caerostris extrusa. Next base: position 97,345 of record BPLR01007222.1, read on the forward strand.
TTTCAGGTTCATGAGAAAACTGTCAATTTTATTTACAAGCACTATATATATATATATATATATATATATATGTCTATACAAGTAATGAACTCTGGATTATTATACAAAGACATGGAGAATTAAAAATAAAATTTGATCACAAGTGTGCAGTTCACTCCAAGGTCAGATATTTTTTCAGGATTCTGGAATCTACGTCGAATCTAATTTCTTGGTCTACGGCAAACCTTAATTACCATGCGGCGTGATAGACGAAACCACAAGGGGTTCACTTCGTAAAACAGTCGGAAATTCCTGACATTTCAGTCACTTCAAAGCAAGAAAGAAAAACAACGCTTCTTGTGTACTCGTCGAAGAACACACTCCTCCTCTTTCTAAAAATCCCTCTTTAAGAGAATCCGTAAAGAAAGGGGGGCGGTGGCGTGTGTCCTCTTCCTTCATTTTGGAGTAGACATTTCTCTGGTCGTAGCATATCTTATATCAATGCCATAAGTAAAATGCATTTTATCATTAGGCCATAAACCAAATGCACTAAAACAGTGGACGATAAGTGAAACACATTATATCAATGAAACATCAATTAAATGGAAATTAAATTGATTATTTAACAAAAATTTCATTTTAATTAGTGTGGAAAATATAAAAAAGCTATGTTTTCTTTTATAGTAAAGAAGGAGAAATCGCATAATGCTGCTGATGAAAATGAATTTATGTGTAAGTCATATTTTCTAGATAGACGAAAAAAGTATAATCAAGATATATATTTTAAATACGTTTTTTAACTATTTTCTATACATAGAATATGTTTTATTCTAAAGGAAATGCAAAGGTATTAACTTAAGATGTAAACATAGAAGCATATTATGCATTCAAAACTTTACAAAATAAATACAATATACTTTCAACACAAAAGGATTAAACAATGATTATTCTTATCTGAGTGAGCAATGATTATGTTACTACGGATTAAAATATTTTTTCACCATTGAAACTTTTCTAAATCAACTCGCGACGTCTAAAAATTAATCTACTTTCTGACGAAAATAAGAATATTAATAATTCATGGAAAACAGTGGGCTGACTTAAAAGCAATCAACTCTCTCGCTTTTGCACAAAATGTCATTAATAATCAAGAACGCATGAACTCGTACATAAATCGTCTTGCGAAGAATTTTTTTTATGATTACACTCAACAATGTGAAACACGCAAGAGAATCTATTCGATTGAAATATGAACGTGAGGAAAAACAAACAAACAATATTGAAACAACAGGATTTCAAAATAAGAAATATGTAACGATAAATGAAATCAATGATATTTCTCTCCGGTTGCAGATATGTTTTTGAAATTGTTTCTGCTCTTCTAAAAGAACAAAAATTTCATTTTAGAATTTGTGTATGTTTTTTATTTATTTATTATTATTCCTATTTCAACCTGAGGAATAATGCCATTGTTTTGCGTTTGAAGTTGGAAACTGAAATCAGTGTTACACGGATGTGAGATTAAATTAATTCTGTATTTTTGCTTTTTATGCAATCCTGAAAATTGGATGCCTATTATTTTTTATACTTGAAATAATTTTATTGCGAATAAATCTCGTGATACATAAATATAAATTTAGGTTTTTCAAAATTTATTCGTGTCGAAATTAGGTAGGATTAGAATCGTTCTAATTTTAGATAAAATATGATAGGCGTAATTGTAAAAATTTATCTATGGAGATTATGTTTTTGGTGGATTAAAAAATTTAAATTTTAAGTATTGTAGCAGAAAATAATAATAAATCAGAAAGTGTAATCTGGATGTAACGCTGAAAAATGAAATGTACTTCTCTGGAAAACAGTGTTATAAAATGATTCAATTGAATAAATCATATTTGGATAGAAATTCAATAGACTTTTTTGAAATGAATTATATATATTGTATAATTGAATGACTAGATAAATTATGTTTTATAATATCTCACGAATAGAATTGGTTTCTGTTATTCTAGTAAATAAGAAGATTGGTTTATTAATAATTCAGGTGGAATAAAATTGTCAAGAAATTGTTATTTATTGAAATTGAAATTTTTGTATTTCAGTTTATATAGGCTTTTTTTAATTTAGCAGATTTTAAATTTAGAAAAAAACTTAATTTTTATTAAATAATGAAATGAATTACATAGTCCGTTTAATTTTAGCTTAAAAATACTTATTATGCAATGCCTTAAAATTTTAATTTTAGTAAGCATTAAAAGAATGAGTTGGTTTATGATAATTAAACTAATAACTGAAAAAGTGCAGGATAATATAGTTCAGATGGCATAGTTAAAAAAATATGAAGGACTAAAAATATCTAGCTTACAATGCTTAGGTTCCATTAAAAATATATGGGTATGGGATTTGGCACAGCAATTTGGTCTTAGTATAGCCGCTTGGATATTTTTAGGTTTACCTCTTGTGAATATTAATGTGAGTCATTATCTTAGATTGAACTCCAAAAAGATAATTATTTTCCTTTTCTACATTTATAGATTCACTATTTGAAGCTGAAAACTATTTTATACATATCTCGGCGAATTTGTATAGGTCCATAAAAGGTGAATGAATGAATTGAATTTCAGTCTCACCATCAACAGAAACTATTCATAATTTTTGTGGAACTCATGCATTTTATTCAACAATGAATACCTTATTCAGCAATAAATAATGATTGAATTAAGAATTACAAAATACTGGACAATATAATTCAGAAGGCGTAATTAAAAAATATGAAGGCATAAAAATATATAACTTTCTATATGTAGGTTCCATTAAAATGTAGATGGACTTGGGTTTGGCATCGCATTTTGGTCTTTAGTATAGTTGCGTGGATATTTTTAGTTTTAACTCAGATGAATATTAATGGGAGTGGACATCTTAGAATGCTATCTAGGAAGATAATTATTTTCCTTTTCTACATATATAGATTTTTTGAAGCTTAAAGCAATTTTATATACAGCTCGGTGAATTTATGAAGTACATAGTATCGATGGGGTGTGAATAAATGGCATTTCATTTGCCTCACTATCAACAAAGGTTATTCATAATTTTCTTTGAACCATACAATATATCCAACAATAAATGCCTAATTCAACAATAAATGATGATTAAATTAATAACTAAAAATATTGGACATATATATATATAGTTCAGATGGAATAATTAAAAAAATATGAAGGAATAAAAATATCTGGCTTTCAATACATAGGTTTCATTGAAATGTATGGACATGGGATTTGGCACAGTAATTTGGTCTTTAGTAAAGCCGCTTGGATATTTTTGATTTACCTCTTGTGAATATTAATGTGAGTGAGTCATTTTAGAATGATATCCAGAAAGAAAATTCTTTCCATTTTCTATATTTATAGATCGAACTTATGCATTGAAGCTGAAAACAATTTTATATACAGCTCAGAGGATTTATATAGCTCCATAGTATCAATAGCGAGTGAATAAATTGTATTTCACTTGTCTCGCCATCAACAGAAAAAAAAATTATTCATAAATTTTTATGGAACCCATGCATTTTATTCAAAAATAAAAGCCTTATACATCTACGTTATTCATCCTTTGCTCTAAGGATTAAGGAACACTCACTTCATGATATCTCTTAAATAAGTTATATAAGAACCCCACTTCCCATCAGAATGCATGCTGCTTGTTTACAACTCACGCATGACTGGAACCGAAAAAGAAACTATCCAGTTATAAAAACGGCGCCAGCAAATCATGCATTTGTAAAGCCGACGCCCTCAACGGAGTAACTTTGAATACTCCATGACAAATACATATAAGAACCGCATAAGCCGCTTTACCAAACCCGCATTTGAAGGTGGTCGATGCGTGGAGCGGAAAGACAAACAGCGAGGAAGAACAAAAACAAATACCAGGCAGACGTAAGCCAATAAAATAAACAAGGTTACATATACAGACTTATGATTGTTCTAGAATATACCCTGTATTGAGAGATCTTGGGGAATGTTATATTTCTTTTGTTCGGAAAGGATATATGCCCGCTTTCTGTCAACATAGCAAGATATGAAGCGAACCCGGTTTTGCATCCGGTTGATGAAATAGAGATGCTTTAGCAGCTGCTGCTGTACTTGAGCAGTTTTTCACGGAAAAAGTAAAAAAATATTATACCTGTAAGAGTATTATGTATATTTTAACTAATTAATTGGATATGTAAAGTTATTATATATTTATTCTAAGAAACATTTACTTCTATAAATAAGTACTAAAAAACCATGTAAAGAAAACTTGATGGCCTATTCTGAGTCCCATTGTAACTTAAGCAGCTAGCTTGCAGGGTATATATTTTTAAGCCATAAACAAGTGATATAAAATACAATTTCAATTTTGCGTCATTAAAAATATGAACATTGGCTGACAATGCCGAAATTGCAATGCGTTTTATCTATCGAACAGGAAGTTTAGGTTCAAATCCGTTAATGACTTTATAAACAGAGAAATTCGATGAGGATTGCGAGAATTTGTGTGAAGAATATCACATCGATATTTAGGTTGTCTGATAGGAATTTTCCAATTTTTCTCTCATACGATGGGAGTTTAAACTTAAATTACTCCTTCCCTCATTGCCCGTCGATGAATTGTCAGAGACATGGGATACATTGCTTTTATAAATAGATAAATTTGATGACGATTGCGAGACATCGATATTCATATTGCCTAATAGGAGTTTTCCCACTTTTCTCTAATACGATCGCACTTATGTCTAAATTTAGTCCTTCCCTCATTGACTGTCTATGTTTTTAGTGGAAACTCAGTGGGAAATGAAGCATATTAATATTCAAAAAAAAAAAAAGTCGTGTTACAAATTTTTAACATCATATAGCTAACATTAAATAAATGAAAATGAAAATTTTAGAATTAATTGGAGTTTCATTTAAAGTCTCTAAACATCTTAATCATTCAAGAAATGTCAAAACTGCATGAAATTGTGTAAGTTTATCAATTTCTGATTGCATGATACTGATGAATATACATAGAAACTACATAATATGAGGCGGGGCATCCATAGAAATTGCATAATAGGAATGAAAATAAGTAGAAATTGTATGATATAGTGATGGTAGTTCCATCTCTGCAATTTTAAGATAATTTACCCATCTCTTAATAATTGCACGATCTTAAACTTGCAAACTTTTATTTTATGATAAACTTTCCATGAGAAAGCGCAACTTACTGTCATAAAATAATAACTTTAAAATTATGATTAAAAACAAAATCGAGAACTAGTTTCGAAGTGAAGAGGCAATGGCTAAAATGGGTTTTTAAGGGTTAGTGATTAAAATTATCTTTAAAATTGCTAATTAGTTGTTGTCAATATAACATGCCAAAAGGAACCTGAAAAATTATTTTTAAAAAATTCAAAATGTGTAATTATTGATGATAATAATTAATTTGAGTTGATATTTTTTCTATTATATCATTAGTATGCTTTACGCCCTATAATATATTGTTATTTCTGTATATATTATAATATATCTGTATATGTTATAATTTTATTCAATAATATAAATTTTATTAAATCTTAAATACTTGTGCATAAAACCTGAATTTCATGTTATAATAATAGAAATATTTCCTAAAAAACATAAAATCCAAGTGGAAATGGAATTTTGATAGAAATGATCTTCATATTTGGACATGTTTGTTTATTTGAAATAAGAATTTTTTATAGTAATAATTATGACATTATTTAGCTTTTTTAAGTAACACAAGTTTAAAATACTTTAAATTTGCTTAAATATTTTTCTATTTTTTATATATGCAGTTAACAATAAAATTCCTAAAATAACAAATGTTTAATAAATAAATTGTAACGTATCTTGTCTGTATTTGTAACTTGTATTCCACTATCTTTAAATACACGAAGAATAAATAGTTTTATGGTGGATATCTTGAGTCAAATAATGGAAATATTTTACAAAGCAGATAAGAAAACTATTAAAACGAAATTTAAATTCTATGAAAATAATTTTCCAAGCAATTTAAAATTGAAACAATTCCTTAAAAATTTTTCTTGTTTTGCAGAGAAAAAAATAAAAAGCAACTTTGAATAATTTATTTCAGTTTCTGCAATAACTGATAAATCAATAATAATTGTTAAAAGTGTTAAAGTTTTCTCATTTTTACATATAACTAGTGTATAGTATATAAGTACTATATAGCCAATTACAATAAATATAAATCGGTTTGGTTAATTGTTTTTGGTATAAATTATTAATGAAAGGTTGAAAACATGAATAAGAAAAGTGGCAAGTTTTGTTTTTATTTCATAATTTCCTTCTCCGTATTTTAAGCAGCTAAATCTTTGCAATTGTCGTAAAAATGTATATAAAAGCATTTTTTTTTATTATCCCAAAAACTAATTGGTTTTTAACAAAAGTAATTAATTAAAATATTTAATAATTATAAAAAAAGATTGCCTTCAAAGGAAAGGAAGAGGTATTATCTATGTTACAGTTAAAAACTTACTTTAGCATACAGACATATCTTAAATCTGTACACAAAACTCTAAACTAAATGCATGGTATACCCATATGTTCACCCTAACAATTTTGAGTAATCTCAAAGTTTTCATATTAAAAAATTTTATTTACGTATTTGACAACAACGATTTCTTATCCTTAGAAAAAGGAATGTTTGCTTTTTGTTTTCATTTGACTTTATTACAGAAACCGTTTCTTTTGTGCTTGTATTTGAAGATTTACTAGCAAAATTAAAAATTCTTTGTTTTTCTTTAGCCGGCAGTTAACTTTTTTTTTGAAAAATTCCCCTTTGTGGGAAGAACTGGAATCAGTATTTGCTTCAGCAGTTGTGCCTACCTTTTTCATGTTCAAAGAATGATACGCTTACATAAGAGACAGAGAGATGAGAAAAAAATCCCGTTTTAAAACAACAATGGAACAAGTATAAGGAATGTCAAAATGAAAAAGAAAGTTGAAACTGAAAAAGAAGAAAAAAATTGAAAAACTAAAGAGGAAATCAGATGTACTGTGAAGCAACGATATTTTTCCCCTTTCCTCAAAATGTTCAGTTTGTTCACTTTCCAACTATTTGCTCTGCGAAATGACTTTGAGAAAGCAATACCATACGACCCTACCCTTTGTACTTTTTGAGCCCTGGAAGGAAAGGGGTGGATGTATAACAACACTGGACCCCTTCGACGACCCTGTAGTCGGGAAAACTCAAGAAATCTTATTTTGTCTTAAAGCGTGACAGTCACTTTAACTGAAATCGAAAAGTGAATTTTAAGATTTTTAGTTTTCCTTTTGCAGGAAATAGTGACAGGAACTATCATTTTAAATGTGCTCTCCAGAAGTGTTATTCTATTTCCATAAGTTGCTTTGCTTTTCGTGGTTAAATATTTACCCAAGCAAATCCAAATTGTGAATTTTAATATAAATGTGCAATAACAGAAATAGTAATTAAAGGTCTTTAAACATTGGGAAATTTTTGTTCATAAATATTTTCATAGATTTGAACTATATTCCTGAAAATCAACATACTTCTGTTACCAATCTGTGTTGGTAAGGACGATTACTTATTGAACATATATTCCAGCAGTATAGCATGCATATTGAATAGTCTATAAAACAAATCCCATTAATTACAAAACTCCAGAAAAACATTGCATCTAGAAAATGTTTTGATATGAATAATGAAAATTATGGATAAGAATTTTCCACCAGTAACTCATTTTTCTCTTTGATATTGTAAATGATAGTTTGTACTTGTTTAAATTTTGAGAAATATATCTAGGCAAAAGATGAATTAATTTTATAAATATATTTATAGCAATAAATTAACCTTTATTTACGTCTGAATTCACAGATGTTATTAAAGAAGAAAGGTAAAAGGGTAAAATTTACAGGAATGGGAAGTACAATTAATACATCTTCTTCAGGGTGCAACAGCCCCATGTTGGGCCAAGAGCGTCTACCTACTAGCAGATTCTGAAACAAGGGCTGTTTTCTTTTTACGATGTAAGGTTGTCAATACTACGCTCGACACTCATATTGAAATGGACCTACGGTAAAGTAGATTCCGTACACCACTACAAACATCCATGGCACCGTCGGGGACTCGGTCCCGAAATCTATGCCACGGAGTGCCAGAACTCTAGTTACTCTAGGCCCCATATCTAAGCATAGAAATTATATTATTATAAATATATTCTAGAAAATATACAGATCTCAAATTTATTTTTATTATATATGCAGTTTTTCTAAATATTACAGAGATTGTTACGAAGCATAAATCCCTAATTAGTGGAGAGATATGAAATCTATTACCAATGCTAGCCAAGTCAATTCTCATGCTATTTTCGGACACTATACCGAAGAAATCAATATTCCCTTTTCTATTTTCCTGGATTTTTGGTTAATAACTTTCGTTACGTCAACTAATTTTATATTTGTAATTAATCTATATCTATATTTTTAAATCATTTTACTAATTCAAAAAAATTTTTTTCAACTAACCAACAAACTTCCTGGCAGTACAATGCATGTTGGGCCATGGCCGTCTGCTTACTGACAGATTCCAAAACAACAGCCCTTTTTTTCTTTATACGGCCTGGGGGTGTCACCCCAACCTCTAAAAGTCATGTGTGAACGGGACCTGTTGTTTAAAGTGGATTCCGACTGAGTCGATAGGCCACCAGTTCCCATAACTAGTGCCGCAAACCACAACTTGCTACTTGACATCTTAATCAAAAGCTCAAAACACCTTACAAAGCATATAAGAAAATTATTAAAATTCTATAAAGTTAATTTTCCAAGCAATTTAAAACTGTAACAATTCCTGAAAAAAATTTGCAGAGAAAAAAAGAAGTAAAAAACAATGTTGAACAATTTATTTCAAACTTAATTTATGTAATAACTGATAAATCAGTAATAGTTGTTAAAAAGTCCTAGCTTTTCCTCCTCCTTTTGATATAAATAACTAGTAGATATAACAATTACAATAAATATAAATCGGTTTGGTAAATCTTTTATAAAGTGTTAATAAAGATTGAAATTATAAATAAGAAAAGTTGCAAGTTTTTTCCATTTTTATTTCATAATGCCCTTCTGCATATTTTAAGCAGTTAAATATATGAAATTGTAAAAATGTAGATACAGTATTGTTTTATTTATCCCAAAAAAATAATTGGATTTTAACTAAATAAATCAAAATGTTTCATAATTGTCAGATATGTAAAAGATGAAAATATATTGATTTCAAAGAAAGGAAAGTGGTATTATCTACGTTAAAGTTAAAAACTGATTAAATACCTTAGTATACAAACGTACGTTAAATCTCTACACAAAATATCTTAAACTAAATGCAATAAATGCATGGTATACCCATATTTATCCTAACAAGATTTAGTAATCTCAAAGTTTTCATATTAAAAACTTTTATTTACATATTTGACAACAAGAATTTCTTATCCTTAGAAAAAGGAATGTTTGCTTTTGTTTTCATTTGACTTTATTACAGTAACCGTTTCTTTTGTGCTTGTATTTGAAGATTTACTAAGCAAAATTAAAAATTCTTTTTTTTTTCTTTAGCAGATAGTTAACTTTTTTTCTTTTTATGGGAAGAACTGGAATCAGTATTTGCTTCAGCAGTTGTACCTACCTTTTCATGTTCAAAGAATGATACGCTTACATAAGAAGAGAGAGAGAAATGTAGGAAAAAAAAATCCCGTTTTTAAAACAACAATGGAACAAGTATAAGTAGTGTCAAAATAAAAAAAAAAAAAAGTTGAAACTGAAAAAGAATAAAAAAATGAAAAACTAAAAGAGGAAATCAGATGTACTGTGAAGCTACGATATTCTTCCCCTTCCTCAAAATGTTCAGTTTGTTCACTTTCAACTATTTGCTCTGCGAAATGACTTTGAAAGCAATACCATACGACCCTGTTTACTTTTTGAGCCCTGGAAGAAAAGGGGTTTATGTATAACAACACTGTATCCCTCTTCGTACCCTGTAGTCGAGAAAACTCAAGAAATCTTGTTTTGACTTAAAGCGTGACAGTCACTTTAACTGAAATCGAAAAGTGAATTTTGATATTTTTAGTTTTTTCCGTTTTGCAGGAAGTAGTAGTGACAGGAACCATAATTTCAAATGTGCTCTCTAGAAGTGTTATTCTATTTCCACAAGTTGCTTTGATTTTCGTGGTTAAATATTTGCTCATGCAAAATCCAAATTGTGAAATTTAATATAAACGTGCAATAACAGAAATAGTAATTAAAGATCTTTAACTTTAAAGATTGGGTGGATTTTTGTTCATAAATATTTTCTTAGATTTGAAGTACATTCCAGAAAATTAATAAATTTCTCTTCCTAATCTGAGTTGGTAAAGGTGTACTGATTATTTATTTAAAATATATTTCAGCAATATAGCATACATAGTGAACAACCTATAAAACAAATCCCATTAACTACAAAACTCTAGAAAAACATTGCATCTAGAAAATGTTTTAATATGAATAATGAAAATTATAGATAAGAAATTTCAAACGGTAACACAACCTTCACTTCGATATTATAAATTATAATTTATACTTATTTCAGTTTTCAAAAATACATCTAGGTAAAAGGCGGATTACTTTTATAAATATAATGATGATAATAGATTTAAACCTATTAATATCTGAATTCATATCATTTTGTTAAAGAAACAAAGTTGAAATGAAGGATAAATTCACCTAAAGTAATGTGCGATTAGCACTTCTTCATTGATGCAACAGCCCCATGGTGGAGTAAGGATGTCTGCCTACTGGCAGATTTCGAGGCAGGAGGTAGTTTCTTTTTACAGGGTGTGCTATCAGCCATCGCTCTACACTCGTATTGGAACGAGAACTACGATTTAAAGGGGATTCCGGACCACTATGAACGTCCATGGTATTGCCGGCACTCGGACTTGAAACACGGGGTATCGAGAGCTAGTCACCAGAATTTTGGTTCATGACTTTCGTTACGCCAAATAATTTTTAATTTTTTTTTCAGATAATTTACTAACTCCCTGGCACTACGCCCATGCTGGTCCAAGGGCCGTCGTCTTACTAGCAGATTCCGAAACAGTAGATGTTTTCTTTTTACGGAGTAGAGTCAGCCCAACCCTCTAGTCCCCTCTCAATCATGTGAGAGCGGGACCTACGGTTTAAAGTGGATTCCGACTCAGTCACTCGGACATCAGTCCCCTTAACTAGTGCTACAAACCACAAAATACAACAGTACTACACTTCGAAAATTCAATATTTAACTGAAAAGAAATAAAATAAGGTGATAAATAGAAAAATATGAAAAGTGAACTAAAAAAACACATTTTGATACACTGATATAAAGACATTTTATTATGTAGAATATTTCGTTATTTCGGCAAAGTACTTCTTATCACGGTAGCATCTTGTTTTGTATTCTGTTGCAGGAATTTTCTAATATTTGTATTGATATATAAAATTAATTACGTATGTTTCTGCATTATGCATAACTCGAAAAATTAAGTAAATAATAATATATTATCAAATTCATGACAGCTTACATAATATTAACTTGTAATGAGAATAAGATTGAATGTCAGTACCAATAGAAATAGATTTGGTGTAGTATCTAGCATCGAATGGGCTTCTTGGTGGAAGTTTTCCGTGTTTTTTCTTCACACATTAATCAAATACAAGAAGGTTAACTTTAAGTACCTGCATGGAAAAACTTAATCGTGTACTATCAGTAAGCTATATTCGATAGATTCTTTTTAAATAACCTTTAGTTCGTCAAATTGCAGGTTATTTATCAAAGAATAACGTATTGAAAAATACAGCATGTCGATAAGTATTTATTTAAATCGCATTAAAACATTGCATTCAATTCGTATAAAAGAAAATCGCAATGAAGTTATCAGAAAACTACAACATTGTTAACCGTCAGCACAATACATCAAACATCTAATAAACTAAAAGGAAAGTTTAATGTTTACCCTATAATTAATTCATAGCATCGATGAAATAAAAGTAGAAATTTTTTAAGGTGGAACTGCCCGAAAATAACTCGCTATTAATCATATGCGCGAATTAAATAAATAATTCAAAAAAAAAAAAACAGTTGGAATGAATGTGTTTTTATTTCAAATGCTTCTTTCTTGAATCATTAGCATTTCCAACATTCATTATTCACATTTGGAACCTTGCTTAACTACAGGAGAGAAAAACGATCGTATAATATCGAGGAGTTCCATTTTATTTTTCTGTTCCTTTTCCATCCAACATAATTATGTTAATATTCTTCCTACCTCTCATTTTCTCCTATACTTCATTTCTTCTTCTTCTTCAATAATCTAACAAGTAAACGACGGAATGAGAACATCCATTTTCCCAACATCCAAACATCTGTCAAGCGACTATTTTCCCGCGCTTTTCTTATATGCAAAAATGAAACATTACGGGGTTCTGGCAACACTGTTCTTTTTGCCGTCAAATTAAGCGTCAAAAATTACTCCAGGGTAATCAATTTCGGAGATTCGCAAGTAATCCCAAGCCGGGCCCAGATGCAAATTTGGTTCACTGCCCTGTGACTTCGTTTGTCTAAGATAAAGTAAAGGTGACATATTTCAAATTTGCGGCTTGAAGTAACTTTTTTTTTTTTTTTGCCTCATTCACTCATTCCCGCGTCCTACCCTCCCCCTCTCCTTTTTGTTTTGTTTGTCTGGATATTATGGAAAGCAGGCAGCGCAATGACTTTAATGGAAAGTTGATATGCTTTTCATGAGTGATGAATTTTTCTTAACGAGATATATGCTAAAATGTCATTGCTGTCACTTAGAATGATAAGGAATAAGGGGGAACTCCTTTATAAGTTCACGGATGGGGGTAACTGGAGTTTTTAATCTCGTGTAATGACTGTTTGAGAACTTGTGTAATTTAGTATCGCTATCAAAATATTGTTTTTGAAGAATAAAAGTTATTTTTTTAAATTTAGATTTTTTAAATGTTTTTTTTTATAGTTATATGTAGTTTTTGAGATAAATTTGATTTTTTTTTTTTTTCATTGGGGAAAGAACAAATATGAAATAAGTTAAGGAATGATTGTATAAAAAATGTCTTTAATGTTTTTATGAAAAGAGTTATTGCAAACACGATATTATTTTATGAATTTGTATATTCTAAAAAAATTAATAATATTATATTTTAACTAAAATATTATAAGAACATTTGTTTTTAATAACATAGATTAATATTTCGAGATATGATATAATTTTATGTTTTTTATATAATGTAACATATTGGCCTATATAAGACCTATAACTGTCTTCAAGAAGAGACACACTTTCATGTTCATTGGAAAACTTGCAATTTTATTTTCAAGCTTTATAATATGCATATATATATATATATATACAAATAATGAACTCTGGATTATTATACAAGGGCATGAAAATTAAAAATATAATTTGAACACAAGTACAGTTCACTCCAAGGTCAGAGATTTTTCAGGGTTCTGGAATCTACGTCGAATCTAATTGTGAATCTAGATTGCAATATACGCCGAATCTAATTGTCTGGTCTACGGCAGACCTTAATTATCATACGGCGTGATAAGAGAAATCACAAGGGGTTCACTGAAAAACAGTCGGAAATTCCAGACAATTCATTGACAAAGCAAAAAAATTAAACAACGCTTCTTGTGGACTCGTCAAAGAATACTGCTCCTCTTTCTAAAAAAAACCCTCTCTGTATGAGAATCCGCAAAGATGGAGGGAGGGGTGTCAGTTTCCGTCACTTCACACTGGAGTAGACATTTCTCAGGTCGTAGCATCTCTTATGTCATTGACTCATAAGTAAAATGCATTATATCATTATGCCATAATCCACATGTACTAAAACAGTGGGCCATAAGTGAAACACATTATATCAATAGTCCATCAATTAAATAGAAATTAAATTGATTATTTAACAAAAAATTAAATTTAGTGTAATAAATAATGTATTTGGAAAATAAAAAAAATCTGCGTAGCCTTTAATATTAAGAAAGGAGAAATCCCATAATACTGATGATGAAAATGAATTTATGTGTAACCTATATTTTCTAGATAGATGAAAAAAAGTATAATCTAGAAATATATTTTAAATACGTCTTTTAAGTATTTTCTGTTCATGGAATATCTTTTATCCTAAAGGAAATGTAAGGTATTAAGATGTAAACATAGAAGCATATTATCTATTCAAAACTTTACAAAATACTTTGAACACAAATAGAATTAAACAATGATTATTCTTATCTGAGTGAACAATGATTATGTTACGGGATTAAAATATTTTTCCACTATTGAAACTTTTCTAAATCAACTCGCGACGTCTAAAAATTAATCTACTCTCTGACGAAAATAAGAATATTAATAATTCATGGAAAACAGTGGGCTGACTTAAAAGCAATCAACTCTCTCGCATTTGCACAAAATGTCATTAATAATCAAGAACGCATGAACTCGTGCTTAAATCCTCTTTGCGAAGAATTTTTTTATGATTACACTCAACAATGTGAAACACGCAAGAAAATCTATTCGATTAAAATATGAACGTGAAAAAAAAAAACAAACAACATTGAAACAACAGGATTTCAAAATAAGAAATATGTAAAGATAAATGAAATCAATGATATTTTCTCCGGTTGCAGATATGTTTTTTGAAATTGTTTCTGTTCTACTAAAAGAACAAAAATTTCATTTTAGAATTTGTGTATGTTTTTTATTTATTCATTTATTTATTTATTGTTATTATTCCTATTTCAACCTGAGGAATAATGCCATTGTTTGCGTTTGAAACTGAAATCAGTGTTACACGGATGTGAGATTAAATTAATTCTGTTTTTTTTTTTTTTTTTGTACTTTATGTAATCCTGAAAATTGGATGCTTATTATTTGTTTTTATAGTTGAAATAATTTTATAGCGAATACATCTTGTGATACATAAATATAAATTTAGATTTTTCAAAATTTATTCGTGTTCGAAATTAGGTAGGATTAGAATCGTTCTAATTTTAGATAAAATATGATATTCGTAATTGTAAAAATTTAACTATGTTTTGATGGATTAGAAATTGGAATTTTAAGTATTGTAGCAGAAAATAATAATAAATCTGAAAGTGTTATCTGAATGAACACTGAAAAATAGAAACAGTACTTCTCAGGAAAACAGTGTTATAAAATGGTTCAAATGAATAAATCATATTATGAAAGAAATACAATAGACTTTTTGAAATGAATTATATCTATCGTATAATTGAAAGATTGGGTAATGTTTTTATAATATCTGACGAATATAGTTGATTTCTGCTTTTCTGGGAAATAAACCCATTGATTTATTAATAATTCAGCTGGAATAAAATTGTCATGAAATTTTTATTGATTGAAATTTTTATATTTCAGTTTATATAGATTTTTTTTTAGTTTATTAGATTTAAAAAAAAAAAAAAAAATTTTTTTGTAAAATAATGAAATGAATTACAAAGTCTGTTTAATTTTAGCTTAAAAGTACATATTATGTAATGTCTTAAAAATTAAAATTTTAGTAAGCATTATAATAATGGATGGATTATGATGATTAAATTAATAACTAAAAAATGCTAGTGTAATGCTAAAATTTTTAGATGATATACTATAGTTAAAAAAAATATGAAGAATTGAAAATATATACCTTTCAATGTAAATATAAATGGACATGGGGTTTGGTTATAAAAAGTATCACCGCTATAAATAGTACAGCCGCTTGTATATTTTTAGGTTTACCTCATGGGAATATTAATGTGAGCCAGTCTTCTTAGAATAATCTCGGAAAGATAATTATTTTCCTTTTCTACATTAATCATGATTATGATGATTAAAAAAATACTTAAAAAAATGCTGGATAATATAATTCAGATGGCATAATTAAAAAAATATGAAGGGCAAAAATATCTAGCTTTCAATGCATAGGTTTCATTAAATGTTGATGGATATGGGGTTTGACATCGCAATTTGGTTTAGAATATGCGCAGGATATTTTTAAGTTTACCTCGTGTGAATATTAATGGGAGTCAGTTAATGTTAGAATGACCTAGAGAAAGATAAATCTTTTTCTTTTCTACAATTATAGGTGTACTGCTTGAAGCTGCAAACAATCTTATATCAGCTGGGTGAATTTCTAATGATCCATAGTACTGAGTGAATAAATTGCATTTCACCTGCCTTCCCACCAACACAAATTATTCATAATTTTTGTGGAACCTATGTATTTTATTCAACAATAAACGCTGATTAAATTAATAACTAAAAAAATATTGGATAATAGAGTTCAGATTGCATAGTTAAAAAAAAAATATGAAGGACAAAAAAAAATTGAAATGTATGGACACGGGATTCGGTACAGCAATTTGGTCTTCAGTATAGCCGTGTGGATATATTTTGAGGTTTACCTCTTTTGAATATTAATGTGAGTGAGTCATCTTAGAATGATTTCCAAAAAGATAATTCTTTCCCTTTTCTATATTTATAGATGGAACTTATGCATTGAAGCTGAAAACTATTTTATATCCAGCTCGTTGGATTTATATAGCTCCATAGTATCAAAGGCAAACGAATAAATTACATTTCACTTGTCTCACCATCAACAAAAAACTTATTCATAATTCTTGTGGAAACTCATGCATTTTATTCAACAATAAGTACCTTACATCTACGTTATTCATCCTTTGCTCTGAGGATTAAGGCACACTCACTTCATGGTATTTCTTAAATAAGTTATCTAAAACCCCACTTCCAGACTAAACGGATTTAATGGCAGTCCCAAAGTTTAGTAGTAAGAAAACTCCCATCTGAATGCATGCGGCTTGGTTACAACTCACACATGACTGGAAGAACCGAAAAAGAAACTATCCAGTTATAAAAACGGGAGGCAGCAAATCATGCATTTATAAAGCCGACGCACACAACGGAGTAACTTTGAATACTCCATGACAAATACATATAAGAACCACATAAGCCGCTTTACCAAACCCGCATTTGAAGTTGGTCGATGCGAGGAGCGGAAAGACAAACAGCGAGGAAGAACAAAACAAATACCATGCAGACGCAAGCCAATAAAATAAACAAGGCTACATATACAGACTTATGATTGTTCTAGAATATACCCTGTATTGAGAGATCTTGTGGAATGTTTCACTATTTCTTTTGTTCGGAACGGATATATGCCCGCTTTCTGTCAACATAGCGAGATATCAAGCGAACCCGGTTTTGCATCCGGTTGATGGAATAGAGATGTTTTAGAAGCTGCCGTACTTGAACAGTTTTCTTGTAACAAAAAGTAAGACTATGATATATGTTATCATTAAGTGTATATTTTAACTAATTAATCTGATATTTAAAGTTATTATATATTTATTCTAAGAAATATTTACTTCTATAAATAAATACTAAAAAAAAAAAAATAAAGTTAAAAAAAACTTGATATCCGATTTTGGCAAGGTTATAACGTACGCATCTAGCTTGTAAGAGTCTGTATTTTTAAGCCTTAAAAAGTTTATCATTTTCTGAAAATACAATTTCAATTTTTGCTTCTTCAAAGTGTAAACATTGCCTGATAATGATCCATTTGTAAAGCATCACAACTAACGAACATGAAGCCTAGGTTTGAACTCATTGACGGCGTCCATTGCTGCCATTGCTTTCATAAGCAAAAAAATTCAATGGCGATTGTGAGAATGTGTGTATAGAGTCTCACATAAATATTCTGTCTGACTAATGGAAGTTTTCCGACTTTTCTCACACAAGATGGCAGTTATGTCTAGAATTACTCCTTTCTCTCATTACCCGTCGAGGGCATGTTATTAACACACATCAGTGGAACACGAAGCATACTGACTATCAACAAGAAAAGTCCTGTAACAAATTTTTAACACCATACAGCTAACATTAAATAATGGAAAATGAAAATGTTAGAAAGCATCGAAGTTCCAATTCCAGTCTCTACGCATCTTAATCATTCTTGGAATTTCATAATTGCCTGAAATGGTGTAAGATTATCATTTTCTGATTGCACTTATCATTTTATGACACAGAAATTGCATGATAGTGGTGAAAATAGGTAGAAACTGTATGATACAGATGATAATAGAGCCACCTCTGCAATTTTTTAAATAATTTATCCATTTCTTAATATTTGCTCGGTCTTAAACATGAAAATTTTATTTTACGGGAAATTTTCCATGAGTAACGACTTACTGTCATAAGACAATAACTTTAAAATTATGAATAAAGCAAACTTGAAAACTAGTTTCGAATTCAGTGGGTTGCTGGTTAAAATGGGGTTTTAAGGTCTTTAATTAAAATTATCATGAAAAAATTTTTTAATGAGTTGTTGGCTTATGTAACATGTCAAAAGGACCCGAAAAATTTCTTTTTTAAAATTCAACTTCTATAAGAATTGATGATAATCATTAATTTGAGATGATATATAATATATATATCATCTCCTCTCACCTCATCTCTCACTGTATTTTATTTTATATATTAATATCTCCTAAAAACGTAAAATAAAAGTAGAAATAGCATCTTGTTAGAAATGATTTTCATATAGATATGTTTATTTACTTATTACTTATTTACTAATAATTTCACTTATTAAGTGACACAAATTTAAAAAAACTTTAAATATCCTTAAATATATTTCTAATTTTTTTTGTGAATTAACAATACAAATTCATAAAATAACAAATATTCAATAAAGGAATTGTAACAAATATAATTTGGTTTTGTAATTTGTATTCCGATATCTTTAAATATATGAAGAATAAATGGTTTTTTAGTGGAGTATCTGAAGTCAAAAGCTCGAAATATCTTACAAAGCACACAAAACATTTATTAAAATTCTATGAAATTAATTTTACAATAAATTTGAAATTGAAAAAATTCGTTGAAAAAACTTTTCTTTTTTTACAGAGAAAGAAATGCAAATAAAAAGCAATTTTGCATAATTTATTTCAAATTTATATTTTTGTAATAACTGATAAATCATTAATAATTGTTAAAATTAAGGTTTCTGCGTTTTTATAAAAAAATAATTTAATGTAGGTTATTTTTTTATGAAGTATTAATAAAAAGATTGAAATTGTGAATAAGAAAAGTTGCAAGTCTCCATTTTATTTCATAATACCCCTCTCCATATTTTAAGCAGATAAATATTTGAAATTGTTGTAAAAATGTATATAAAGCATTATATTATTTATCACAAAAATTAATTAGTTTTTAACAAAAAGGAACTAATTAAATTGTTTAATAATTATAAAATATTATCATTAACTTAACTTAAATTGTTATTAACTTCAAAGGAAGGAAAGATGTGATCTATGTAACTTTATAAAGACTTTAGTATATAAAAGCTCGTTAAATCTGTACATAAAATCTAATGCATCAACGGCATGGTGCACCCATATTTATCCTAACAAGATTGAGTAATCTCCAAGTTTTCATATTAAAAACTTTTATTTACGTACTATTTGACAACTACGATTTCTTATCCTTGGAAAAAGGAAAGTTTGCGTTTGTTTTCATTTGGCTTTATTACAGAAAACGTTTCTTTAGTGCTTCTATTTCATGATTTACTAAGCAAAATTAAAAATTCTTTTGTTTTTCTTAGCAGACAGTTAACTTTTTTTATATGAATTTTTTTTCTTTTGTGAGATGAACTGGAATCAGTATTTGCTTCAGCAGTTGTGCCTACCTTTTTCATGTTCAAAGAATGACACGCTTACATACGAGAGAGAGAGAAATGTAGAAAAAAAAATCCCGTTTTTAAACAACAATGGAACAAGTATAAGGAGTGTCAAAATGAAAAGAAAGTTGAAACTGGAAAATAATAAAAAAAAAAAAAAAAATTGAAAAATTAAAAAGAGGAAATCAGATGTACTGTGAAGCTACGATATTCTTCCCCTTCCTCAAAATGTTCACTTTCAACTATTTGCTCTGCGAAATGACTTTGAGAAAGCTATACCTTACGACGCTGTTTATTTTTTGAGCCCTGGAAGAAAAGGGGTGGATGTATAACAACACTGGAACCCCTTCGAACCCATGTAGTCGAGAAAACCCAAGAAATCTTATTTTGATTTAAAGCGTGACAGTCACTTTAACTGAAATCGAAAAGTGAATTTTGAGATTTTTAGTTTTTCCTTTTTGCATGAAGTAGTGACAGGAACTATCATTTCAAATGTGCTCTCTAGAAGTGTTATTCTATTTCCATAAGTTGCTTTGCTTTTCGTGGTTCAATATTTGCTCAGGCAAATCCAAATTGTGAATTTTAATATAAACTGTGTGCAATAACAGAAATATTAATTAAAGATCTTTAACTTTAAAAGATTGGGATTTTTCTTAGATTTGATATTTTCTTAGATTTGAACTATATTCCGGAAAATCAATATAATTCTGTTTCTAATCTGAATTGGTAAGGGTGATTATTTATTTAACAGATATTCCAGCAGTATAGCATACATAGTGAACAGCCTATAAAACAAATCCCATTAATTACAAAACTCTAGAAAACATTGCATCTCGAAAATGTTTTATATTAAGAATGAAAATTATGGATAAGAATTTTCAAACGGTAACTCATTCTTCACTTACAAGTTGCATGTTTTCATTTATTTCATAATTTCCTACTCCAAATTTTAAACAATTAAATACTTGCCATTGTTGTAAAATTCATATTCTAGTAAAGCATTATTTTTATCCCCCAAAAATTATTGGATTTTAACTAAAGTAATAAAATATTTCAGAATTGTTAGCTATGCAAATGATCAAAATATATTGACTTTAAAGCTATGAAAGAGATATTATGAATGTTGCAGTTTTTAATTGCTTATAAAATACCTTAGTATACAAACGTACGTTAAATCTGTACACTAAAACACTAAACTAAATGCATCAATTGCAAGGTATACCCATATTTTTCCTAACAAGATTGAGTAATCTCAAAGTTTTCATATTAAAAACTTTTATTTGCGTACTATTTGACAACAACGATTTTTTTATCCTTAGAAAAAGGAATGTTTTCGTTTGTTTTCATTTGACGTTATTACAGAAATTGTTTCTTTTGTGCTTGTATTTGAAGATTTACTCAGCAAAATTAAAAATTCTTTGTTTTTCTTTAGCAGACAGTTAACTTTTTTTTTTAAAAAAAAAATTTAATTTTTTTTTTTTGTGGGAAGGATTGGAATCAGTATTTGTTTCAGCAATTGTGCCTACCTTTTTCATGTTCAAAGAATGATACGTTTACATAAGAAAGAGAGAGAGAGAAATGTAAAAAAAAATCCCGTTTTTAAAAACAACAATGGAACAAGCATAAAGAGTGTCAAAATGTTAAGAAAGTTGAAACGAGAAAAGAATAAAAAAAAAAAAAAAAAAAAATTGAAAAACTAAAAGAGGAAATCAGATGTGCTGTGAAGCTACGATGTTCTTCCCCCTTCCTCAAAATGTTCAGTTTGTTCACTTTCACTATTTGCTCTGCGAAATGACTTTGAGAAAGCAATACCTTACGACCCTGTTTGCCTTTTGAGCCCTGGAAGAAAAGTGGTGGATGTATAACAACACTGGAACCCCTTCGACGACCCCTGTAGTCGAGATAACCCAAGATATCTTATTTTGACTTAAAGCGTGACAGTCACTTTAACTGAAATCGAAAATTGAATTTTGAGATTTTTAGTTTTTCCTTTTGCAGGAAGTCGTGACAGGAACTATCATTTCAAATGTGCTCTCCAGAAGTGTTATTCTATTTGCATAAGTTGCTTTGCTTTTCGTGGCTAAGTATTTGCTCGGGCAAATCCAAATTGTGAATTTTAATATAAACGTGCAATAACAGAAATAGTAGTTAAAGATATTTAACTTTAAAGATTGTGGATTTTTTTCATAAATATTTTCATAGATTTGAATTCCTGAAAATCAATATACTTATGTTCCTAATCTGAGTTGGTTAAGAGTGCATTGATTATTTATTTAACAGATTCCACCAATAAAGAGTACATAGTGAATACTAATAAAATAAATACCATTAAATTCAAAGCTACAGAAAAACAAATTGTAGGGAAAATATTTTGATACGAATAATGAAAATTATGGATAAGAATTTTCAGATAGTAATTCATTCTGCACTTTTATTATTATAAATGATAATTTATACTTGTTTCAATTTTCAAAATTATATCTAGGCAAAAGGTGGATCAATTTTATAAATATGTTTAAATCAATAAATTAACGCATATTCATATCTGAATTCAAAGTATGTTATTAAAGAATAAAGATGAGATGAGAGATTAATTGCTTTTAACAAATGGAATTAATTAAAAAATGGAATTAATTAAAAAACACCTTTATACAAACGCTTGTTAAACCTGTACACAAAAACACTAAACTAAATGCATGGTATACCCATATTTATCCTAACAAGATTGAGTAATCTCAAAGTTTTCATATTAAAAACTTTTATTTGCGTATTTGACAACAACGATTTCTTATCCTTAGAAAAAGGCATGTTTCCATTTGTTTTCATTTATTACAGAAACCGTTTCTTTTGTGCTTGTATTTGATGATTTACTAAGCAAAATTACAAATTCTTTGTTTTTCTTTAGCAGACAGTTAACTTTTTAATTTTACATTTTTTTTTTTTTTTTTGTTGGAAGAAATGGAATCAGTATTTGCTTCAGAAGTTGTGCCTACATTTTTCATGTTCAAAGAATGACACGCTTACATAAGCGAGAGAAAGAAATGTAGAAAAAAATCCTCTTTTTAAAACAACAATGGAACAAGTATAAGGAGTGTCAAAATGAAAAGAAAATTGAAACGGGAAAAGAAGAAGAAGGAAAAATTGAAAAACTAAAAGAGGAAATCACATGTACTGTGAAGCTACGATATCCTTCCCCTTCCTCAAAATGTTCAGTTTGTTCACTTTCCAACTATTTGCTCTGCGAAATGACTTTGAGAAAGCAATACCTTACGACCCTGTTTGCCTTTTTGAGCCCTGGAAGAAAAGTGGTGGATGTATAACAACACTGGAACCCCTTCGACGACCCTGTAGTCGAGATAACCCAGGAAATCTTATTTTGACTTAAAGCGTGACAGTCACTTTAACTGAAATCGAAAAGTGAATTTTGAGATTTTTGGTTTTTCCTTTTTACAGGAAGCAGTGACAAGAACTATTATTTCAAATGTGCTCTCCGGAAGTGTTATTCTATTTTCATAAGTTGCTTTGCTTTTGTGGTTAAATATTTGCACAAGCAAATCCAAATTGTGAATTTTAATATAAACATGCAATAACAGAAATAATAATTAAAGATCTTTAACTTTAAAGATTGGGTGTATTTTTGTTCATAATTAACTTCCTAAACTTGAACTATATTCGTGAAAATCAATATGCTTCTGTTCCTAATCTGTGTTGGTAAGGGCATATTGGTTATTTATTTAACAGATTCCATCAATATAGAATACACAGTGAACAGACTAATAAAATAAATTCCATTACCTTCAGAACTACAGAAAACCAATTTTAGAGAAAATGTTTTGATATGAATAATGAAAATTATGGATAAGAAATTCAGACGGTAACTCATTCTGTACTCAATAATTTCAATGATTAATTTTTTTTTTCTGACTTTTTTTATGTATGTAAATTAACAATAAAAATTCATAAAATATCAATTACTTAATAAATGAATTGCAGCAAATTCGATCTGTATTTTTCATTAAATATATATGAAGTATAAACAGTTTTCTTAGAAGATATCTTAAATCAAAGGTTCAATCTAACTTACAAAGTCGATAAGAAAATTAATAAAATTTTATGAAATTAATTTTGCAAGCAATTTGAAAATGAAATAATTCCTGAAAAATTTTTCTTGTTTTGCAGAGAAAAAAAAAAAGCAAATAAAAAATCAATGTTGAACAATTTATTTCAAACATAAGTGTCTATAATAACTGATAAATTTTTAATAATTGTTAAAAGTTTTAGCATTTTATCCTTTTCCATATGAAAATTAGATATAGCAGAATGAAAATATAAGAAAATTTGAATTGTTCATTTTATTTCATGATGTCCTTCTCCAGAAATTAAGCAATTAAATATTTTCAATTGTTTTAAAAATTTATATAAGACATTGTTTTATTTATTTTGAAAATTAATCTGTTTTTAACAAAAGGAATTAATTAAAATGTTTAATAACTATAAAAATATATGGACTTCAAAGGAAAGACAGTGCAATTATTTGTTCCAGTTAAAAACTTATAAAAGTATCTTAGTATACAAACGCACGTTAAATCTTTTTACACAAAACACTAAACTAAATGCATCAAATGCATGGTATACCTATATTTATCCTAACGAGATTGAGTAATCACAAAAGTTTTTATATTAAAACTTTAATTTACGTATTTGACAACAACGATTTCTTATCCTTAGAAAAAGGAATGTTTGCTTTTGTTTTCATTTGACTTTATTACAAAAACCGTTTCTTTTGTGCTTGTACTTGAAGATTTACTAAGCAAAATTAAAAATTCTTTGTTTTTCTTTAGCAGGCAGTTAAACTTTTTTAAAAACACTTTAATTTTTTTTTTTTTACTTTTGTGGGAAGAACTGGAATCAGTATTTGCTTCAGCAGTTGTGCCAACCTTTTCATGTTCAAAGAATGATACGCTTACATAAGAGAGATATATAGAGAGAAATGTAGAAAAAAAAAAATCCCGTTTTTAAAAAAACAACAATGGAACAAGTATAAGGAGTGTCAAAATGAAAAGAAAGTTGAAACGAGAAAAGAATAATAAAAAAAAATAAAAAAATATATGACAAACTAAAAGAGGAAATCATATGCACTGTGAAGCTACGATATTCTTCCCCTTCCTCAAAATGTTCAGATTGTTCATTTTCAACTATTTGCTCTGCGAAATGACTTTGAGAAAGCAATACCTTGCGACCCTGTTTACTTTTGAGCCCCTGGCAGAAAAGCGGTGGATGTATAACAACACTGTACCCCCTTCGAACCCCTGTAGTCGAGAAAACTCAAGAAATCTTATTTTGACTTAAAGCGTGGCAGTCACTTTAACTGAAATCGAAAAGTGAATTTTTGAGATTTTTGGTTTTTCCTATTTTCAGGAAGCAGTGACAAGAACTATTATTTCAAATGTGCTCGGAAGTGTTATTCTATTTCAATAAGTTGCCCTGTTTTTTGAGGTTAAATATTTGCTCAGGCAAACCAAATTGGGAATTTTAATATAAATGTGCAATAATAGAAATAGTAATTAAAGATCTTTAACTATAAAGATTGGGTGGAATTTTTCACAAATATTTTCCTAGATTTGAACTATATTCCTGAAAGTCAACATACTGTTCCTAATCTAAGTTGGTAAATATGTAACGATTATTTATTTAACAGATTCCACCAATATAGCTGGCATAGGGCCTACTCATTAAACTAATACCATTAACAGCAAACTCCAGAAAACAATTACATAAAAACATGTATATATGCTGTATACGTGTGTGCATACATGTGTAAATTACATAAAAACTCTTAACTTAATATATCAAACGTGTCTTGTAGCCATATTTATACTAACAAGATTGAGTAATCTAAAAGTTTCAATATTAAAAACTTTTATTTACGTTCTATTTGACAACAACGATTTCTTATCCTAAGAAAAGGAATGTTTGAGTTTGTTTTCATTTTTACTTTATTACAGAAATCGTTTCTTTTGTGCTTGTATTTGAAGATTTACTAAGCAAAAATTAAAAATTCTTTTGTTTTCTTTATCAGACAGTTAACTTTAAAAAAAAATATTTTTTTTTTCTTTTGTGGGAAGAACTGGAATTAGTATTTGCTTCAGCAGTTGTGCCGACCTTTTTCATGTTCAAAGAATGATGCGCTTACATAAGAGAGAGAGAGAAATGCAGAAAATATAATTGCTTTAAAACAACAATGGAACAAGTATAAGAAAAAAGCTCAAAATAT